>PVKU01001416.1:5569-305954 GCA_004027475.1 Anoura caudifer
AGCACCTTTGCACACAGTAGGCACTCAATAAATGTTTTTTAATTATATTTTATTGATTATGCTATTACAGTTGTCCCATTTCTCCCCCATCATTCCCCTCCACCCTGCACACCCCCTCCCACCCACATTCCCCCCTTTACTTCATGTCCACAGGTCATAAGTTCTTTAGCTTCTACATTTCCCACACTATTCTTGCCCTCCCCCTGTCTATTTTCTACCCACCATCTATGCTACTTATTCTCTGTACCTTTTCCCCCTCTCTCCTCCTCCCACTCCCCTGTTGCTAACCCTCCATGTGATCTCCATTTCTGTGTTTCTGCTCCTGTTCTAGCTGTTGGCTTAGTTTGTTTTTGTTTTAGGTGTGGTTGTTAATATCTGTGAGTTTGCTGTCTTTTTACTGTCCTATTTTTATCTTCTTTTTCTTAGATAAGTCCTTTTAACATTTCATATAATAAGGGCTTGGTGGTGATGAACTTCTTTAACTGGACCTTTTCTGGGAAACATTTTATCTGCCCTTCCATTCTAAGTGACAGCTTCACTGGATACAGCAGTCTTAGATGTAGGTCCTTGACTTTCATGACTTGGAATCCTTCTTTCCAGCCCCTTCTTGCCTGTAAGGTCTCTTTTGAGAAATCTGCTGACAGTCTGATGGGAACTCCTTTGTAGGTGACTGTCCCCTTATCTGTTGCTGCTTCTAGAATTCTCTCCTTCATTTTAATCTTGGCTAATGTAACTATGATGTGCCTTGGGGTGTTCCTCCTGGGGTCCAACTTCTTTGGGACTCTCTGAGCTTCCTGGACTTCCTGGAAGTCTATTTCCTTTGCCAGATTGGGGAAGTTCTCCTTTATTATTTATTCAAAGAAGTTATCCACTTTTTGCTCTTCCTCTTCCCCTCCTGGTACCCCTATGATTCGGACGTTGGGACATTTAAAGATGTCCTGGATTTTCCTAAGCTTCTCTCCTCATTTTTAAAATTCTTGTTTCTTCCTTGTTTTCTGTTTGGTTGTTTCTTTCTTCCTTCTGGTCCACCTCATTGATTTGAGTCCCAGTTTTCCCACTATCACTATTGGTTCCCTTTGCCTTTTTCTTCATTTCACTTATTATAGCCTTCATTTGTTCATCTAATTTGTGACCAAAATCAACCAATTCTGTGAGCATCCTGATCACCAGGGCTTTGAACTGTGCATCTGATAGGTTGGCTATCGCTTGGTTGCTTAGATGAATTGGCTCTGGGGCTTTGATCTATTCTCCTGTTTGAGCCATTTTTAGTTTGGGTTTTTTTTGCTTTTTTTTTTTTTTTTTTGGTCTGGTCGTGCCTGTTATGTAGTGAGGGGCGGAGCCTTAGGTGTTCACCAGGGCAGGGCAACCCAGTTGCTGGGTAGTGATGCTGTATGTGGGGGTGTGGTCCGAGAAGGAACAATGACACTTGCTCCCACGCTCTTTCAGATTCCAGTCCTTTCCACCACTTTCCCCAAGCAAACTGGGCCCTTCTGGTGCTGATTTCCACATGGGTGGGCTTGTGTATATTCTAGGACTCTGTAGGTCTCTCCAACAAACTCTCCTGTGAGGCTGGGAGTCTCTCCCAGCACCTCAATCCCCACAAGTGTTTTCAATCAGTGCTTTTAGGCTTTATTTCCCAGCGCTGGGGCCCTGCGTTGCACAGTCTGTCTAGCTGCCCGTTTTCGCCTGGTTTATCTGTGCGTGAATGTGTGACCGCGGTCAGCT
This sequence comes from Anoura caudifer, assembly GCA_004027475.1. NCBI lineage: Eukaryota > Metazoa > Chordata > Mammalia > Chiroptera > Phyllostomidae > Anoura > Anoura caudifer. The sequence goes on from PVKU01001416.1 coordinate 7,295, forward strand.
GCTTTGTGTGCCTCACTTGGTCTGCTTGTTGCCTCCCTGTGGCCGGTAACTGCCACCCGTGCGCCTGCGTGTCTGGGACAACTAGCCACTGCTTTTTCCTGCCAGGACCCCTCTCCGCCAGCCACCGACTCCACCCCTCTTACTGGTCTGGGTGAGTCATTGTCGGACTTCCATACAATTCAATTTTCTATCTGTTCAGGTTGGTTTTTTTTTTTTTGGTTCTATATTTTTGTTGTCCTTAATTTTGGTTGTGAGAGGAGGCACAGTGTGTCTACCTACGCCTCCATCTTGGCTAGAAGTCTCAATAAATGTTAAATAAATAGTAAAATGCAGGGGATCCTTCCTAGATTGAGACCGTACGATGAAGTTTCTTTTCAGAGAGTGCTTAGCATAGTGCCACCCTGACCATGTGTTCGGGCATAAGCTTTTGCGTTATTTTCAGTTACTTTTATTAGACTCTTTACTACCACAGTGCCAAATAAGCTATTCAATGATATTTCACTCTTCCCATTCTTTAAACCGCTAAATAAACTAATACAGCCATTTCTATGTTAATAGTTAATACCCCAGAACTACCTACAACCCAAATGCTCCTTAGTGTTACCTTCCAACATGTTTCTACACCTGGAACAAGTTACCAGACTTCAGCCTTCAGACTACATCTGGGCTGGGATTACAAATTCCTGCTTCACATAAAAACACAAAGGGTGAGAGTGACGTCATTTGGGGTAAGGTAAGGGAGCAGAGCACCACCTGTGATGGTGGGTGTGAGGATCTCGAGCTGCAGGAGAAGGGCCTGCGGTCGGAAAGGCTTAATCAGGTGGGAGCCACATGACTTGCGCAGTGAGTATTAAAAGTGAACAGGCAAAGACAAGGATCAAAGAAATGCTACCGGGAGCGAGACTGGTCCTCTAGGATGAATTTCTATAGCACTTCTTAAACTATAACACACATTTCCATTACTTTTTTAAAAGCATGTCACAGTCAGAATCTTTAACACATGGTAAAAATTAAGAACTATAAGACCAAAGCAGATCACTGAAGCCAGTCAGACAAAACGCCAAATAATGGCATAGAAAATCCCAGCAGATGAAGGCACTGACCCCGATGGGATGGAGAGTCACAACGCTGAACCCCTGCCCTTCCTATTTCTCCGACTGGATGAGGCAAAACCCTTCTTACCACCAACACTCCAAACTCAGGCTTCCTGAAAGTCCCTCACTCACAATCTGGATGTATCCACTCCCGTTTCATTCCTTAGCCACTCAAAAGGCGACAACAAGCAAAAATACGACTTACTTTGGTTTTTATGGGCCCTGGTTGAATCACATTGAATCGCATTCCATATTTACCCCATTCAGCGGCCAAAGACCTAAAAATTAAACCACGCAAAATTTAGACAGTATATTAAAAATAACAGTAACCACGCCGGAGACTATGACCCCAGCTGACAAATACTATTATTATCTCCATGTTACAGATAAGAAAGCTAAGGCACAAAGGCTCAAACGTAAATCACTATGGCTAGTGAGTCATCTCAGTGGCCTTGCTTCAGAGTTCATGTCCTTGGTCACTGTTCCACTGTCACCTATACTGTTATGTCCATAATCACTCTGCTATTCAGATTTTAGAACCAAGGGCAGTATCGACACTCATCTCTCGAACAGGCATCAACACTGGGCATAAAACCATGAGAGAAGCATGGCCCCTCATCTTCTGAAGTCAGTCCTGTATTTTCAGGTTCAGTGTAATCATGACAGTACATTGGATGATGTTTCCAACCGCACAGGTGCTTCGATTAAGGATGGGTTACAAAGACGTAAAATATTGACCAAATACATGATTAACTAGGTTTTAATACCATTGTTGGACTGCACCCAGAAGGAAACAGGAATCTAATCAAATCTTGCTAAGTGTCCTGAAGCAAATGTAATACCAGTAACAAACATGGCACCTGAAAACAACCTGTGTGAAAAGCCTACTGGACGGAAAGGTCTAACTTTATTACTTAACTTATTTTAGGGCTATATTCATGTGTATACACTTAATCTAGTTTCAAAAACTGGCTTAAGGTAACTTATAAGAATATATATATAAATAAAATGCAGATGAGGAAGATAAGGTCATTTGAAAGTGAGAAAGAAACAGAACCAACAATAAGGAAATATAAAGGAGCAAGGGATAGAGCTAGTGCCTAAACATATTGTGAGAGTCCACATAATTAACAACAGAAGGGTTACAAGTTTGTGTCGCTCTTTCCATGATGCTACAAAGAAAGGTGAGTCCAGTCAGTTGCATGATGAACAGTGACCATAAGAAATAAAAAGAAGCCAACTTCTGGCCAAGATGTAGGCGTAGGTGGACACACTGTGCTTCCTCACACAACTAAAATTAAGGATAAAAAGATTTAGAAACAAGAAAACAAGCAGAACCGATAGAAAACTGAACTGTACGGAAGTCCAACAACCATTCATCCAGACCGGTAAGAGGGGCAGAGTCATGGCGGGAAAAAGTGGAGGTTGGTGGACCTGCGTGCTCAGGCAGCAGTGACTAGCAGACCCCAGGCACACAGGCGGCAGCTAGTGAACCCCAGGCACAGGGGGGCAATGGTGCAGACCCAGTGAGGCTGCGCAAGGTGACTGGCTGACCAGGTGGTCCCACATTCCCACACAGATAATCCAGGCAAAGGGGAAGTGGTGGAAGGGACTGGAATCTGAGAGAGAGCAGGGCAAGGGCCATTGTTCCCTCTTGGACCCTGCGCCCATATACAGCGTCACTACCCAGCCACTGGGCTGCCCTGCTCTGGGGAACACCAAAGGATCCACCCCTCACTACGTAACAGATTCAACCAGACCAAACCAAACCAAACAAAACAAAACAAAAAACCAAAAAATGGCTCAAATGGAAGAACAGATCAAAGCCCAGAGCCAATTCATCTAAGTGACCAAGAAATAGCCAACCTATCAGATGCACAGTTCAAAGTACTGGTGATCAGGAAGCTCACAGAATTGGTTGATTTTGGTCGCAAATTAGATAAACAAATGAAGGCTACAATAAGTGAAATGAAGGGAAACACAAAGGGAACCAATAGACATGGGGGGAAAACTGAGACTCAAATCAATGGAGTGGACCAGAAGGAAGAAAGAAACAATCAAAAAACAAGGAAGAAACAAGAATTCAAAAAAATGAGGAGAGGCTTAAGAACCTCCAGGACATCTTTAAATGTCCCAACATCTGAATTATAGGGGTACCAGGAGGGGAAGAGGAAGAGCAACAAGTGGAAAACTTATTTCAACAAATAATAAAGGAGAACTTCCCCAATCTGGCCAAGGGAACAGACTTCTAGGAAGTCCAGGAAGCTCAGAGAGTCCCAAAGAAGTTGGACCCAAGGAGGAACACACCAAGGCACATCATTATTACATTAGCCAAGGTTAAAATGAAGGAGAGAATTCCAGAAGCAGCAAGAGATAAGGGAACAGTCATCTACAAAGGAGTTCCCATCAGACTGTCAGCTGATTTCTCAAAAGAGACTTTGCAGGCAAGAAGGGGCTGGAAAGAAGGATTCCAAGTCATGAAAGGCAAGGACCTCCATCCAAGATTGCTCTATCCAGCAAAGCTTTCATTTAGAATGGAAGGGAAGATAAAGTGCTTCTCAGATAAAGTCAAGTTAAAGGAGTTCATCATCACCAAGCCCTTATTATAGGAACTGTTAAAGGGACTTATCTAAGAAAAAGAAGATAAAAAATAGGACAGTAAAAAGACAGCGAACTCACAGATATTAACAACCACACCTAAAACAAAAGCAAACTAAGCCAACAGCTAGAACAGGAGCAGGAACACAGAAATGGAGATCACATGGAGGGTCAGCAACAGGGGAGTGGGAGGAGGAGAGAGGGGGACAAGGTACAGAGAACAAGTAGCATAGACAGTGGGTAGAAAATAGACAGGGGGAGGGCAAGAGTAGTGTGGGAAATGTAGAAGCTAAAGAACCTATGACACATGGACATGAACTAAAGGGGGGAATGTGGGTGAGAGGGGGTGTGCGGGGTGGAGGCGAATGATGGGGGAGAAATGGGACAACTGTAATAACATAATCAATAAAATATATTTAAAAATGGGAAAAAAAGGAGCCAGTTTCTCAGGGAAAGCATGCTGTTTCTGATAAATGATTTTTTAGAAAAGCATTTCTTCCAAGAACATATATAAAAGGGAAATTGTGTAATAAAATACTGTCTTCACGCCAGCGTCCCCTTGTGACAGATACAAGGGGATACGGTTTAGGAGACTGGAACACACCCATGCATACGTCCTGACCTCGGCCCTTCAGCGGCAGTTCTAGGAGGAGGGGGGGTGTGTGTGCCAGTCTTGTCGGACTCAATCCTCAGAAGCACTTAGAGCAATGCGTGAACCGTGTGTCTTTCAGGCAAATCGTACATAAAAGTCGCTTTTCTGCGCGGTGCTCTGACGGAGTTCAGGACCATGCCTCTGCTGGGCGAGCGGCTGCTGGGGATGCAGTGCCTGCACTCTCAGCAGGATTCCTGAGCCGAGCAGAGTCTGTAGCATCCTGTGAGATGCTAAGCCACGCCGTCAGGAGGGTGTCTGGAGCAGAGGTATCCTTTCTGCCCAGCCAAGTCCACCCAATGCTGGCTCCTGACAACGAGCTGCATCGGAGGAACTGTTATGACGTGAGGGAACCCACCATGTCTGCTTGCCCTGCGTGTCAGGATGCCAGTAAGCATAACATGTTCAACATGTGTCACCGTGCTGTTGTTCAACCCATACATGTTCTGTCAGGAGTGCAGCCCCTCTTTCTTGACTGTATGATGAACCAGCTACTACCCTGAGAAGTAAGTAATGTGTGTCATGGCTGCTTAAGAGAAGAAGTGCCTAAGTCTACCGGAGTGACTGGAGGGCTTCCCTGAAGAGGTGACACTTGAGCAGACACTTGAGAGGATCAGAAGTTTGTGCGAGGCCAGGGAGAAGGACAGGATGGGAGATAGCAGAGGGTAGGTGGAGAAGAGGATAGACAGGCATCGGGCCAGTGGGAATAAAGGACAAAGGCCAGACAGCATGCAGGACTGGGGGCCTGCCAGCCCTATCCAGGATGACTGTGTAAGCACAGGTAGGAGAAGCAGGCTGCTAGGGACTTGGCTGCAGAGAGAGGCACACGTTGGCTGAGCACCCACTACGGAAAATCACTGTGCAGTGACACAAAAAAAGCTGCCCAGAATAAAGGTCCTGAAAGGGCATAAAACTGAAACTTCAAACAAGATTGAAAGATCCAAACAAAACACGTTTGGTATTGTACAAACAGTGCTGAAGTCGTCAAGTTCCAACCCCTTATTTCCAATACCGTCTGACCTTAGAAAGGTAATTATCTCTCTTCAGACAAAGATTCAGTTTCTGACTAAATTATTTCTTCTCTTCATCTGAAACAAATGTGCATGACATTTAGATGTTAAAAAGTACATTGAGACTACAGGAAAAAAGAGAAATCATGCAGCTCTACAAAGCACTGGGCCCAGCTCTGTTCTGGGTCTTGCTGCAATGGGTGTGCAGTGGTGACCACGGCCTGGCTCTGCTCTGGATCCCACCACGCTGTGTGTGTGAAGGTGGCACTGAGCCTGGCTATGTTCCAGATCCCACTGTAAGGAGTGTGAAAGGATGATGCTGAGTCCTGCTGTGTCCTACATCTCACCACAGTGAGTGTGAAAAAATGACCCTGAACCCCACTGTGTTCTGGATCCTGCTGCAATGAGCGTGCCAAGGTGACGCAGAATCTGACTGTGTTCCAGATCCCACTATGATAAGTGTGCAAAGGTGGCACTCAGCCTGGCTGTGTTCCAGATCCTGCTGTGATGAGTGTGCAAAGGTGACCCTGAACCTGTGCTACAGATCCCACTGCGATGAGTGTGTGCGGGTGGCACTGAGCCCAGCTGTGTTCCAGATCCTGCTGTGATGAGTGTGCAAAGGTGACCCTGAACCTGTGCTACAGATCCCACTGCGATGAGTGTGTGAAGGTGGCACTGAGCCCAGCTGTGTTCCAGATCCTGCTGTGATGAGTGTGCAAAGGTGACCCTGAACCTGTGCTACAGATCCCACTGTGATGAGTGTGTGAAGGTGGCACTGAGCCCGGCTGTGTTCCAGATCCCGCCACAATGTGTGTGTCAAGGTGAACGACCAACATGGCTGTGGGAAGCCAGCACTCCAAGGACATGTGTAAAGTTGTCCCTGATGCCCCTGTCTGTGCCCCCACTGGCGTGATCCATGGCCTGCATCTCAGAGTCAACCACACTGGATGGCATTTATTTCGTAGAGTGCTAGTCTTCCCACTAGGACTGGGACAGTTTTCAGGACACACGGAATAGAAAGCAATTAATTCTGTTGCAGGGAAATGAGAGAAAACATCCCAGAGAGGGTGATAACAGTGCAAAGTATCACGGCAAATTCCAACAGCAGCACAACCAGGCACAGAAGTGTGACACTACGTGGTGTGTTCAAGCAGGTGTGGACCAGGGGAAGGGCAATGAGAGCCCAGGATGACCATGATGTGAGAACCTGGGCTCAGACGAGGATGCGGCTGGCTCTGCCCCCATCACCACCACATCCTCAGAGCCCAGCACAGTGCCTGGCACACAGGAAGCATTTATCTAGTAAATCAGTAAATAATCAGGGCCCGGGACAAGTCTGTGGAGAATGCCATGTTGATTTCTGGCTTTAATTCCAAAGAGTAATGGGAAAATCATGTAAGGTTTTAGCAAGGGAGTACCATAAGCAGACACATATTTTTAGATGATGACTCTGGTGGGAAAATGTAAATAAAACAGAGAAAGGGAGCAGATTGGTCACAGAGAAACGTATTACAGGTTACAGTGAGCCAGATGAGCACCAGCAAGAACCTGTATCTCAACAAAGACAGTGGAAAAGGTTGCTGGTGAAGACTCGGAAAGCGCTTGTGCTGCTAAGAAATGACCACAGGCCCTGGTACACGGTCGCTGGTCTGTGTTAGCCTGTTACTCTCACAACAAAAGGGTGAAGGTATGTTTCAGGGGCAGGGAGGGTGCCAGGGAAGGTACCTTGGGAACAAGAAGGCCATAGTCCTGCACTGTCTAATACGGTAGCCACTGGACACACAAGGCTTTGTAATTTCAATTTTAAGGTAATTAAAGTTAAACAAAATTCGGTTCGTTAGTCACAGTAGCCACAGTTCACATGTGGCTCCTGGGTAATGCAGAAATACTGAGGAAGTTCATCAGACAGTGCTGCTGTGGACAGCAGGTGGTAGGATGTCCGTCTCCTGCTGGATCCAAATTAATCTGTTTTGCTTTTCTCCGGATGGAGACCACAGCAGGAATTTAGTCCCACCTGCTACAAAAGGGCAGTATTTACCATTTGCTACAGGAGTTACATGTGTACTCACTTGTTCAGGGCTTCCACTCCAGCTTTGGCAGAAGCACTGGGCACCACAAAGCCTGACCCAGTCCCAGCATAGATGGTGGTGATAGCAAGAAATGCTGCTCCTGGAATTTTAAAAGGACATAGAATTGTTGTTACACCTAAATCTGACATCGCTCTTTGTTGGGAACCGCCCTGCCTGGTTTCAGAAGCTGTAACCACCCATGGCTAAGGCTGAGTGTGAGACTTTGGGACCATAAGCCACTAAGGAGACAAAGCTTATCTCCCTGGCGGGGGCGCTGCCTCTGCCCTCTTTCTTCACCCTGCCTGGCCCCCAGTGCATGATCGGTTAGCCAATGACGGGTAAGATTCCTCCAGGGAGGGGTGACCTAAGACAGCCATGGTCATGAAGGGGCCCTCAAGGAAGGACTTGGGGGGCTATAAGAAAAGGGAGTGATAGACCCCCGCCCCTTGGCTTTGACATAGCCTGAGTCCTCACTCTGTCTGCAAGAAGTCTCCTAATCTCTTGGCTGCCTTACTTCCCCTGTTTCAGACCTAAGCCTGAAACACTGACAGAGAGTGGTGCAGCCCTGTGCTGGAAAGGGTGGGTTCCCCCAGGGTGATCAGGCCTAAGAAAGAATGCATAAAATCCCATGAAACCTGCTTTGCTAAGAATGCCCTCAATTTTCTGATAAAGGTCCAAGCATGAAATAAGTTTATTTTCCAAAGTTTTACAGAACTTCAGCTAACAGACCCTGACTCAGAATAAGCCTTTGTAGTTCTTTGTATGTTATCTATTGTTTGATCCTTGCTGCCTGACAATAACTGATGAGCTTTACTTGTATTCTGTGTAAATTGAACTCAATGAAAGCCCACTGAGGAAAAGGATCTTGGCCCTTCTCCTTTGAGAGATTGGCCACCATTCCTCCCCCAGAAGATCACATCTCGGCAGACTTATTCTCATCTGTGGTGGATGGGGGGCTCTGCAGGGGGAGCCCCCCCACAGCTCTTAGCAGTATCTTTTTGGATATATCTCCTTGGGCAAGGGAAACAGAAGCAAAAATAAGCAAATGGAACTACATCAAACTAAAAATCTTCTGCACAGCAAAGGAAATCATCAACAAAACAAAAACAACCTACTGAATGGGAGAACATATTCACAAATGATATATCCAAAATTGGGTTAATATCTAAAATATATAAAGAACTCATAACTTAATATCAACACCCCCCAAAAACAATCCAATTTAAAAATGGGCAGAAAACCTGCACAGACATTTGTCCAAAGAGGACGTACAGATGGCCAATAGACACATGAAAAATGCTCAACATCACTAATCATCTGGGAAATGCAAATTAAAACCACAATGAGATATCACCTCACACCTGTCAGAATGGCCATCATAAATGAAGCAACAAACAACAAGTACGTGGAAAGAAGGAAATCCTCGTGCACTGTTGGTGGGAAAGCAGACTGGTGCAGCCGCTATAGAAAACAGTATGGAGGTTCCTCAAAAAAACAGAAATAGAATTACCATATGAATCAGAAATTCCACTTCTGGGAATATAGCTGAAGAAAACAAAAACACTAACTTGAAAAGATATATGCACCCCATAGGCACCCCTATGTTTACTGCAGCATCATTTTATAATAGTCAAGATATGGAAGCAACTTACGTTAATAGACAATTGGATAAAGAAAATGTGGTATATATATACACAATGGAATATTAGTCAGCAATAAAAAGAATAAAGTCTTACAACAACATAGACAGAGCAGCAATTTTCTTTTTTTTAATTTTATTTTAATTGTTGTTCTTGTACCAGAGCAGCGATTTTCAATCTTTTAATCTCATGGCACACATAAACTAATTACTAAACTCTGCAGCACACGTAAAAAAATATATTTTTTGCTGATCTGATAAAAATAGGTATAATTTTGATTCATTTCTACTGGACAGGTATTATTGTGTTGGCTGTTGTCATTTTTTTTTTTAAATTTAAGAATCTAAAGGAAAAGAGGTCAGTGTCCTCGATGAAAAGGTCAGGTATTGCACGTTTTAAAAAATGCCTATGGCACACTGGTTGAAAATTGCTGACTTAGAGCATTTTACACTAAGTGAAACACGTCCGACAGAAAAAGATAAATACCATATGATTTCACATACACATGGAATCTAAACAACAAAACAAACAAGCAAAACTGAAACAGACTCACAGAGAACAGACTAAGGGTTGCCAGAGGGGAGCGGGGTTTGAGGGACTTGGTGAAAAAAAGGTGGAGAGATTGAGAAGTATAGATTTGTAGTCACAAAACGGTCACAGGGATGTGAATTACAACATAGGGAACATAGTCAAAAATACTGCAATAACTATGTGTGGTGCCGGGTGAGTACTAGACTTAACTGGAGTGATCATTTTGGAAGGTATACCTTTTGTCTGTAGTGATTTATGGATTAATGGAAAAATTCAACCTGTATTCTGTCCATGACCTTTGTAACTAGACTCAAAACCCCACATTAATCTCTTTTAGTCTTTTCTCATTTCAAGTTGTATCAGTTCTTTAATAAGATTAGCTATTCTTTTCCACACTATTTATTAATATTTACATGTAATCATGATATCCTAGGAATGAATGGATCTCAGCAGGATATTTTCAGTATCCTTCCCCAAAAGAATCAGGCATGTACTTGTTAACGTTTGTGGCTAATGTCTTTAGAAGTTCCCAAAATTTCTAATTGTTGAGTATTGTTAACTTTGCATCAATGCTCCTTAGAAACATACTTTCACGATGTCCCTAACGCTGGCTTCTCTGCTCCTGCTCAGGCCACAGATCTCGGGTCCTTTGTCACTGGCTCAGCTCCAGTACACATCACTACCAAGTCCTGCCCCAGCCAGTGTGCATCTGTCCTTTAGCTGCTGGTGCCCTTACCCTGCCATCTCACCTGCCTAACTTCCTTGCTATGCCACCATCTGCCTGCCTTCCTGGATGCCAGACCCCACCTCACATGCTTTTCTGATCACAGGTCACCACAGCCTGCAGCCTCTGACATACTTCAGACATCACCATAGCAAGTTTCTGGGCTATTTATCCGGTCTGGAGCATACACCATGAGCTGAACTCCACGGGCCAGTGGAACCAAGCCTTAAACATCACACAGCACTGATAGCAGACAGGAATCTTGGAAAAGTAAAAACTGGTTTTCATCCTGTGAAAAATCTTAGCGAATATATTTTTAATGACACACATAGAATTTTAATCCAATGTGAGGAATAAAAATAGATCCAAGTCTGTGTTAAAATGAAAGACAATAATGAGAGAAGAAGGGAGAGTCACAGAAAAAGCAGGGTTACAGGGATGTGCCAGGGAAGAACAAGAGAAACGGTGAGACAAGAAAGACAGTGATGAGACACGGAGATGGAGAGAGAAACTGAGAACCAGGGAAGAGTTGGCGGAGAGAGAGGTGAGTGACAGGTGGAGGAAGCCAGATGGAGGGAGAAGAGGTACAGAGACCAAGGTCCTACGGCAGAAGGGACAGAGAGGGGTCAGCCCTTGCTTCTCTCTCCCTTCTCTGTCACCTACCCCTTCCGAAAAATCAAAATCAAAAACAAAAAAACCACTCAAACTCCAGCTTGGGTCAGATCCCCTTTGTGTGGTGGGAATGAGTGGTCTGGGTTTGAATTTCCGTGAGAGCCTGGATAAAGGGCAGGAGTTCTCAGCACCCACACAACGCTGGTGCCTGATCAGCACCTTCTGTCTGTCCCGACACCTCTAAGCTGTCTGAGAACTAACCATGCTGCCCAGAGGAAGGAAGCTGGCTAGCCCCAGGCTTCCTTGAGCCTTGAAGGATGTCCTTCCAGGAACATAAGGACCCTTCCCTCTGGTGCTTCTCAAAATACTCACCTATCTGAGAAAATACCCCTTTCTTTTAATGCCCCCCACATTGATCAGGAACAGTGTCTTGCCTCCCTGTGCCACCAGGGCCTGGTCCATGAGCACCAGTAAGTATGCTAGATGAATACCTGCACACTGTTTTAGACACACATGTACACCTGTACCTACTTCTCATACACATGGGCTTTTATCCAGAACTTTGTTCACAGGACTAAACGCAAATGTCCTCCTCATAACTCCCTATAAACAGGTCCTCCATCCAGTGTCCTCACCCTCCCTGTGGTCTTCCTCACCCAAATGACTCACCATGTAAAACCCTCATCTGACCAGTAAAGCCTTATCTTCCAAACATCCTGTTTTATTCCTCAAGCCATCCATCCACATGCAAGAAGGAAGCAGCCATTCCTGACTGGTACCCTCATCTTTGCCACCCCCCACCGTACCGCCATAACCTTCCCCACCAGTCCCATCCTTTATCAGACAACTTCTAGAGATCCTAAGAAAAGAACAGTTTCCTTCAGAATCAAGACCAAAGTTCCTACTGGGAGTGCTCCCAATCACACCTAGACTGCCTCCCACCCCATTTCCTACCACCCTCCCTCCCGACACCAACCACCCCTGGAAATCCAGCTCCACCTGACAGTCAGTCACCCAAGGGAGAGCTGCTCACTCCTGCTCTGGCTCCCAGCGCTTTCAAAACATGGTGATCGCAGCTCATCATAGGACATGGCGATGACAGAAGTATCTTTCCTCGCTATGAGACTACGACTGTCTGAGTGTGGATGTTGCCCTGCTGACGTCTGTCAGGGCCCCAGGGCTGCGCTCAGAACCTGCACACAATGGGGTCCAGTGAACAGGGAAAAACACACAGGCCTACCCTTCTGGGCCTTAATTAGTTGCTTCCCAATTTCCAGGGTCACGAAGGCCGTGCCATTCAGAACTATGTCAGTGATGGTCTTCCACGCGTTAGGGGACAGTCTTTCCGTGGGAGAAATGAAATTGCCTGCTGCGTTGTTTATCACAATCTAACAGAAGAATACATCGAGTTAGAAAAACATTTAGGTGAGGAGGAACATTCTTCCTCAGGGGCTTCAACTTCTAAAAATTGTTAACTCAACTAACACAATAAAACCTACAGTCTGCTATGAATCACCATGGGATCTGAGCCTGTGAACAGCTCCCCAAATTTTACCAAATTTCAGAATCCTAATTCTTTGTCAAAATCGAGGGAGAGTCTATTATTAAGAACATAAATACAGATGAAACACCTAACATATGCCTATGTGTTACTTCCAGGAATCTCAATTAAAATGCCTTTAATTCTGGCATAAGTCACCCAAATGAAACTCTGGGCTGATGACCTGTTTCTTCACTATCAATAAGGATCCTGCTTAGCTCTGCAACAGAGTCAGTATTATTGCTGTCTGGATATATCTTTAACAACAACAAAAAAAGAGTTCTCTTTGAAATTACTGGAGGAAATAGCTTCCTCCCAATATGTGATCCTAACAATGGCACTATCTCTATGTATATGGCAGGTCTTACAAGGAGAAACCTGGACCTTCTTGTAGGTTCGTTATTTGTGTTATTCTCACCTGCAGAGATGGTCAAGGTTATTAGGAAAGGCGAAGAGGATGGATCCTTTAAGCTAGATACTGTGCTCTTGGATAACTGTTGTTCTTAGTCCACAATCTTATCAAATAAAGTGAAATCTAGCTATTTTCTGCAGGATTGTAAATGCACTTTTTAAGTATTCCTGAAGGGCCATGGAGCAGCTGTCTGTTCTAATCTGGTCCCTGCTTTAAGCAGAGCTGGCTTCTTGATGGAACAAGACAGGTGCTTCCAACAGCAAAGCAATGATCTCAATGGGCAACACCAGCACCAGGGCCTCATCACCACGACTCACGTCAGGGTGGCCTGCCAGTCTGATCATCTCTGACACCGTGTTTTGTACCATGTCAGGATCCCGCACATCACACTGAATCGCATGAACCTGCAAAGTAACAAAGACAAAGCTATCCTACATTTTTCAGACTTCCGAAAACGAAACCGTGAGTAGATTATTTAGGTTATCATCACTCCTAAATTTGAATTAAATAACTGTTTCTAATGTACCTTATTTCCAGTTTGAGAAGAAATTTGTTCTGCGGTGGCTTTCAAAACATCAAACTTTCTATAAATAAACACATGGTATTTTTGCTTGAGTTCTAAGATGATGTAATATATTCTCTCTTTTTAATTCCGTAAATTAAAAAACCAAAAAGAATCTATAGCTGGAAGAGATGCATTTTTGAGAAAATACAAAAGCTACAAATAAATCAGTTTGAATGAATGCATTTTTTAAAAGTTTGATTCAAACAATTTTTATGAAACTAATGTATTGAATTATTTACATTTAAATCATTTATTTTATATCTACTCAGAGTCCAATTCTTTTCCTTAATTACAATCATTTATATCTGTCCCCAAGCCTGCTTTAGAAAGAAAACACATTCATGCTATAATGTAAGCTTATATTATACCATTTAAAAATCTATGCTGTGCATAAAACCTGTGGTAATAGATTTTAGACTAAATTTATGTATATAAATGCATTATGGGGTCTGTCCAGAAAGCATCCAGCAGTGCAATACAAAAAATAGAGACATTTATTGAAGAAGATACAAGAAACATTGTACATAGGACAATGTCACCTCAGTCCCCTTCAAAGCAGAGCCCTCACAGAATTCTCCCAGTGTCTCTCCCACTCTTCAAAACACTCTGCAAAATCTTTTTTGATTTTTGGAATCGTCATCAGCTGTCCCATCGTATTTCCCTGAATCTCATTGACAGTCAGAAATCTCTTCCCTTTCAAAGGTCATTTTAGATTTGGGAAAAACCAGAAGTCACAGGGCGCCAAATCTGGGCTGGGGGGTGGGGGATTGAGTCACCTGGGTGATGTGATGTTCTGCAAAAAAAAAACAAAAAAACTCTGCACACGATGTGATATATGAGCAGGTGCATCATCCTGATGAAGTGGCCAATCACCAGTTGCCCGTAGCTGTGGCTGTCTTCATCATATCGCATCTCTCCACTGATGGAAAACATAGAGGTAGTCCTCCTTATTAACTGTATAGCCTGGAGGGGCGTACTTGTGATGGACTACACCTTCCCGATCAAAAACCAGGTAACATGGTCTTAATCTTGCTGCGACTTGGCCACACCTTCCTCAGGTGTGGAGAACCAGGCAGTGTTCGTTGGAACGACCGGGCCTTTGTTTCTGGAGCGTAGCCATAGACCCATGATTCATCTCCAGGTATGACCTTCTTGAGGGAATCGGGTTCATGGGTAGCAGTCTGAGTCAAGTCATTAGCAATTGCAGAGCACAAGTACTTTTTTTGCGCTGGTAGCAAAAGCTGCCTCAGGAATTTTAACATGACACGTACGCTTCACCCCAAGATCCTGCATCAAAATCTCGGACACAGTAGTTTTTGTAATCCCCAGATCGGCTTCTGGTTCCTGCACTGTCAGTGGCTGATCTTTGGTTGCAGCCCGCACACTTTCAATTTTCTCAGGTGCTCTGCTTGTTGCAGTCCTTCCAGAATCTGGATCAGTTTCCACAGATTCTCGACTATCTTTGGAGCATTTGTGCCACACTTTTATTTGCACTGCGCTCATTCCATAGTCCCCAAAAGGTTTCTGGATCATCTGAATGGTTTCTGCGGAATAACATTCAAGCTTAATGCAAAATGTGATGCAGACGCATTATTCTAATTGCTCCGTCGCTTTGAATGCGCTGGCCACGCTGTACACACACTCACTCGACGGCGCCAACCATCCCCACCGACAAGCAGAATGAAGCCATCATTGTTCACGCATGCGCGCTCCAGTCCACGCGCCATGGCTGCCAGGCTACATGGATGTCGCACAAACTGTCCCCATTATATTAACAATGGCTGGACGTTTTCTGGGCAGACCTCATTGCATTTGGATTCAGAACCTTAAATTCTTTAAAGAATCATAAAAAGTAAACCATGAGTACACATTATGTAATGTTACAAAAATATTGTGACACTTGAAAATATTACAACAGAAAAACAAACAAATGTTCTGGCCAATTTGCACTCAAGGAAATAAAGGAAATTTCTTTGGCTCCTTGTAAATTACATAGTGACTGTCAATCAGATCACTACTTACTGACTTAAAGTGTTTACACTATTCAAAACAGAAGGGGTAGATTTTTGAACAGTCTCTGAAGCTCTAGACTTACAGTTACGGGGACCAGGATCTGCCTCAGTAAGAATTCCTTCCATATGGTCTCACCCTTCCTACACAACCATAGATGTTTCAAAATATCTACCCATCTTATAGAAAATGGAAGGATTATATCCATTATCCTTATACACAGCTGTCTACTGAATAGTTATAATCACTACCACTGAAAACAAAGCAGCCTCAACGTAGTACTTTTTCACTTCATTTCCATGTATGGAAAAAAAAATTCTATCACTGCATTCGGGAAATGTACTCATTAACCATTCCATAATCAATCATTATTTCTATCATCACCAAGTTATAACAGTTTTTCCATAGGAGATTTACTTAAATAATCTGAAGGATATTCACAGAAGATTAAGATGCAAATTAAACAACTCTGCTCGGCAATGTGTTTTCAACCTTGAGCACAGAACTGTCTTCTAACAGGCTCTCTCCAGGCCACTTGCCAAGGGACTCACCGGCTGGCTATCACGCAGCGCGCACCGAGGCTGGACAGCAGGCTAGTCATTCCTCTTCCGAGGCCAGTGCCTCCCCCAGTAATGAAAGCCACTTTTCCCTGAAAACTGTTAGGTGGTAGCATCACTTTTTGGACAGATGGGAAGAATTTAGACTGCAAAGTGTGACTGTTTTGATATAATATTTTTGTTCCATAACTGAAAAACTAGAAGAGAGAAAAACTGAATTGAAATTTGTACAAATGCATTTCCACAAGAGATGAATTTTTAAAAAACTTATTCTTTAATATTATTTAAACTCTTGGATTAACACAAATTCCTGTAAACATACCGGTATTACATTTAATCAATTATTACATTTTTTTATTGGAATGTTAAGTGACATAGTGGAATGTCTAAGAGCCTGGGCTTTGGAGCAAGACGACATAGCACAGAATTTTTTGTCCAGTCATATAACCTTCAGCAAGTTATTTAACTTCTTTGTGCTTCAGCTTCTGTAAATGGAGACAATACCAGAACCTTCCCCACAGAGCGCTGTGAGGATTTCATGAGTTGATATAAATAAAATACCTACAACGCTGTTTACAATGTACTGAGTGCTGCATAAATGCCAGGCTTATTTGCAGATGTTTTACTGAAATTTAATTTTAAAAAGGTAACATAAAACATGTTTGTCTTTTAACAAAAATATGTTGGATGAAAATCACATATCGCCATTGAATCGCTGAAGAAGATCATAAAAAGTTCTGTATAAGATTTATTAAGTCAGATGTCCCTTCCCGTGTCGCCTTCTGGATGATAAATTTAGATAAATTATTTCTGCTATATTTAAAGTGAGGGAGGGGAAATCAAACCATTTTGAACAAAAAAAAAATGTTTGCATTGCCCTGTCTTATATTTTACAGCTTACACTCTCACATTACTTGTGAAAACCACTGCCATTCTCTCACATTTTATTATACAAGCAAACTTGAAATGTTGAGCACAATAACAAACAATGAAGAGCCAGCACTCATTAAGTGGTCACCATGTGTCAGGATTAGTTATCCATCTGACTAATATTCCCCACCCCATGAAGCAGGCATTATTTTTACCCATTGCACAGGGAGGGCCCAGAAAGTTAAACAAATTGCCAAGGTTGCAGAACCAAGATTCCAACACGGGCTGTATCCAGTTGCCTTATATGCCACCCCTGTCCACTCCCTGAGCTCCTGCTGCATTCAATAATCACACCGAAGGCATGCGATATCCCCGGTTTGAGTATTCCTGCAAGCCAAGTGGGCCACCACTGTTGATCCAGGATATCTAAAAATTTACCCTAAGAAAACTGTTAGAAACTAGTCATTGGTTTAGAATAAGGCTGCTTATCAACAGGAAACTGCACAAGGAAATGCTTATGATATTGTAACGAGGTACATCAGAGCAAAGACCCTTGGAAAGCAAGGAACCCCAACTCAGGCAGGGGAACCCCAAATCTGGTATGAGACTGCTCCCCTTCTTGCCAGGAAAGGGAAGGGGTGGGGAGAGTGGCAGAGGCTGCAGATTAAAAGCCCCACGCCTTCTCCAAGGCAGAGAGGTGCAGAAGGCACAGTGCTGAAGGCACATCGCGTAACAAAGGCAGACATCAAGTGTAAAGGAACCAGCCCACTAACTCTGACAACCTGGCAGCTCCTGCCTTCCCAGCCGGGAGGGGCTGCCAGAGAAGACTCCTTGCTCGCAGCTTTGCGGGAAGAGGAGCAAAGGCAAATATGGCCAACATTGGCCCTCATTGGCTGGAAAGGTGGGCACTCTCCCCAGCCTCTGGAGCCCATGGGATTCCAGGAGAGAGACTTTACAAACAGGAGATGGAGAAGCTCCCTCTCTGGGCTTGCTTTTGGCTCTTGGCCATTGGCTATCTTGCTTTGGCACTTGGTACAGGCTCTTGGCTCTTGGTTTGTGGCACTTTGGCTTGGAATTTTGGGTCACGGGTGTGCTTGGATGCTCTGGGTCTTGGCCCTTGCTTCCCGCACGGATGGGAACACTTGTGAGACCAGGCAGATGCCATGCCCACCAGGAGCTTAGTCTCCCTATGGTTGGAAGCCCACTCCTGGAGGCAGGGTCCCTCGCTGACGCCTCGCTGGACTCCAGCCTCTGGGACACTATGATCCACTGCAGCAGGGCACGTGGGTCCTGGATGGCTACATAGAGACTGAGAACAGCACACCCTGGACCCGGAAAGAGGGAGCTGCTGCAAGAAGATGGCAACTCTGAAACACACTAGTGCACGTTCCAGAGAGGATGGAGATCTGTTTGCGTGACTGGCTTAAGCTCCACAAGGACAGATAAGGAAATGGGGGACTTCTGGGGATGGTTTTGGCTTGTAATCTTTTGGGGAGCAAGAAAACTTCTGAGTCTCGTGGGAGGGAAGGGCTGAGAACAGGAGTGGTCTTAGCCCCCCAAAATTGGAACCCTGTTAATAAAAACCTGTTTCCTTCAACACAAATCTTTGGGTCAGGTAATACGGTGACAAGCAGCCGAACCCCATGCTGCACAGTGACACTATGTTGATAAGTGAAGAAAGAAATACACAAGATGTTCTGAACTGTAAATAAAAATATGTGTTTAAAAGTAGTGATTCACCATTTACCACATGCCAAGGTGTACTAGACTTTCAATGCTGTACCTCACAACCACCCCAGAAGGCATATTCTGTCATTACCCTCATTTTATAGATGAGGAAACTGAAGCACAGAAAGGTGAAGTCAATAAGTTTTACAAATAATAGTAAGTAGCAAAGACCTGACTCAAATCCAAGATGTAGGTGACTTCTGAGTCCCCCATTACCTCACATAGTTGTCATCTCTAGGTGATGAGATTAGGGATGATTACTTGCTCTGTTTGTTTGTTTGGCTCGTTTTCAGTATTTTCAAAATCTATTCCGTAAGTATAATTCGATTTTATAAACAGGGAAATATGTTACCGAAAGACGAAATTTGACAAGGTATGAGAAATAATTGGTGAAAATATATTTGCAAATCTGGTTATGCTCCACACCGGTCATTTTATTTCCTTTGGCTTCATGTCGACGAAGTATTTTCTTTTTGTATCCTTTGGCCAAAGCATGAAATCCACACAGCCCACAGTAATCTTTCTCCACCTACGTGGCAGCTTTACTTCATGTTGCCACTGCTTCTACAGCTATTCTATTAGGATGATGAATCTGGAAATTTCCATGAGTAGGCTGGTGAGTCTGTCATTACCAAATAATCATGAAAAAAAAGTGTTGTCATTTTTCTACAGGCTCTACAATGAAGTTTTATTTATTACTGTTAATTTGTATGGGAAATTTGATGTGGTGCTTTATGAAAAATAAATTAAGCAAGATGATTGCATACAAACTTTCTATTTTGATTTATTTGAAACTATTTCTCAATTTCCTAATAGGCAGGTGAAAGGCTATACAGGTAAAAATAATCACATTTGATAATAACAATTTCTAACAAGTGTCTATACTGTAACAGATTATAACCCAGCACTGTCTGACCCACTGTATCTCACCTGTAATAGAGGTAGATTGGTGATACTAGACCAAATGTCTTTTCTTAGGCTTCCCCAGTGTTTTTAAAAAATTTTGGCCAATATTTCAAAACTGGAAGAATTCAGATAAATCTGATTTGATCTGATCAATACTGACCATGACTCCCCTTCCCCACAGTGAAAAGTGAAGAAATTGATATGCTACTTTAATTCACTTTACCCTCTGATAATTCACAGCATATATACTGTTGAAGATTAAATTTGAGCTGTTTGACTAAAAACAAGTTGACTTCAACATTAATATCCATAGAAAGAAACAGACCTCACAAGATCTTATTGTATTCAAGCTCCTAATTCTGAATAAACTGAAATAGTATTTGGGCATTTTATTTGAGTCATAAAACATAAATACAAAATATTCTTTCACAGATTTTCAAATCTCACTGGTTTTTCTGGATATAAGTTGTTTTTCAGAAAGGAAATAACACCTTTCCTGTCAAGATTGAGTTTTCTGGAGCTCTTTAAATCTCTAAAATTCTTATAACAAGTCTTCCAGTTTTGTCAACACAAATTTATTTTTTAGAATTAGAAGTTCTAAAATGTCCCAGAAAAAAAAAAAATTAGCCAACATCCGCCTCATCACTCGCGCACATCATATAAACCATAGCCCCCGTTTTCACGCATCCTGACATTACGGCATCTTGGAAAGCGATCCTACTTCTCACCCCCAAAATCCAGCTCTGATAGTCTTGACTGTCTCTTCTCTCGAGGGTAAGGACTGAGATCAACAAAATTTATTTCTAATTACCTGGTATTTTCGTTCATATAAAACGTCTAGAATAAACGTCTAAAACAGAGGTAGACTGGTGATACTAGATCAACTGTCTTTTCTTCGGCTTCCCCAGTGTTTTTAAAAAAATTTGGCCCATATTTCAAAACTGGAAGAATTCAGATAAAAAGCAGAAAGCTCTGCCAACACTGAAGTACACGCTGGCTGAGGAGCAAGCCCTTGTTTCTCCACGGCCTCTTTTCGGTACCGGGCCTTCAGAGACCTGAGGCATGTGAGAGTGTGGCTACTTGTCTAAATAAAACCCAAAGAGCCAATGCAAAAAGGGGGAAAAGCCTCGTATCTTTTTACGCCATAGAGAAATTTCTGAAGTTGCACGCAAAAGAAATTTCTGTAAACATCACTGTTTGATACGCTAGGTATATTACTGAGAAAATCCAGTTTTCAATTCTGTGAAAACCACGTAATAATAGACCCTCAGATGGAACCTATGGATTTACGTCAATATTTAAATAACACGTAGCTTGGCTATTTCCTCATCACTGTCATGTTATCCCATCCCTCAAAAACATTAATGTCCTCCAGAGTCAAAAATGCAAAAATTAAGCTCCATTGGCAAGACGTTTGAGCTGCGGGGCAACATGGACTCTGTACGGACCTCCTTCCCCCAGGTCCTGGGAAGGGGGTAATCTGCATGTACCACCGCTCAGCATCCCTGAGGCTTGCCAAGCACTTTCCTCTTCCGGCCTTTGCTCTTGCTTTTTCTTCAGCTTTAACCATCCAATTTATTCCTCAACCCAGCAGAATCAAACCCTTCAAAACGAATGAGCAAGAGTATCAAAAACTCCGTTGACACTTTAAAACCCGTGGCTCTTTAAAAATGAGCCAAATGACCCCTTCCCTGCACCAGGGTGACAGGCTTCCACAGGAGACTGTGGCCCCCAAGAGGCAAAACCCTCTGGATCCCCACCAGGATGGGATTTCTGGCACCCAAGCATTCCGCATATGCTTATCTGTCGGCCTGTAAGGCTGATGCCAGGCTCCAACCCCGTCACAGCTGCAGGAGAGCAGATGAACGGAGTCTCGTGCAGGCATATGGTATGAATACAGCTCTCCGCCACTTGTTTTAACAAGTTATTTCCAATGACTTTAAATAATGACATCTGGTAGTTAGTTTACATCTAAGAAGAGAAAATCCAAGTCTATGGACATGAGCATTAAGAAGTTATGAGCATACAAAGAAAATATATACAAACATACTTAGAGCTGAATATCATGTATTTAAACAAAAGAAAATACACTTTTTCCCTCACCAAATTACTGAAGTTCAAAATTTAGTAATACATGATACAAGAAACTGCTTATTAAACTCATTGTTACAGTCTGCTGATCAGAACTGGGAAAACTTCTTTGGAGGCCAATTTGGCAACGTTTATCAAAATGTTAACTATAAATACCCTTTAAGCTTCCAGCCAAGATGGAGGCGTAGGTAGACACACTGTGCCTCCATGCACAACTAAAAGAAGGACAACAAATATTTAAAAACAAAAAAACAATCAGAACTGACAGAAAAATCAAACTGTATGGAAGTCCAACGACCAAGGAGTTAAGAAGACACACTTATCCAGATCGGTAAGATGGGCGGAGACCAGTGTGCAGAGAGGACTACTGGTAAGGCGGTAGCTGGAGGATGGGGCATGCAAGGCAGCAGCTGGCTGCCAAGGTTACAGCAGCGGCCGGTGGAGCAGGTGGTCCCACATTCTTGCACAGATAAACCGGGAGGCATAATTGGAGATTGAGACAGATTGTGCAACCCAGAGCTCTAGCACAGGGAAATAAAGTCTCAAACCACTGACTGAAACATCTGTGGGGGTTGAGGCAGCAGCAGGAGAAACTCTCAGCCTCACAGGAGAGTTCGTTGGAGAGGCCCACAGGGTCCTAGAAAATACACAAACCCAGCCACCCGGGAATCAGCACCAGAAGGGCCCAATTTGCTTGTGGGAAGCAGGGGAAGTGACTGAAAGCCAGCAGAGAACAGAGCAAGTGCCATTGTTCAAAACTTGAACCCCTTCCCCGCATACAGTGTCAGAACTCAGCAACATAGGTTATCCCTCCCGGATGAACACCTAAGGCTCCACTCCTTATATGTAGCAGTCACGCTGAGACCAAAAAAAAAAAAGGTCTAAATGAAAGAAAGGATCAAGGCTCCAGAAAAAATACAACTAAGAGACGAAGAGATAGCCAACCTATCAGATGCACAGTTCAAAACACTGGTAATCACGATGCTCACAGAATTGTTGAATTTGGTCAGAAATTAGATGAAAAAATGAAGGCTACACTAGGTGAAATAAAGGCAAATATACATGGAACCAACAGTGATGGGAAGGAAACTGGGACTCGAATAAATGGTGTGGACCAGAAGGAAGAAAAAAACATCCAACCAGAAAAGAATAAAGAAACAAGAATTCAAAAAAATGAGGAGAGGCTTGGGAACCTCCAGGACATTTTAAACATTCCAACACCTGAATTATAGGGGTACCAGAAGGAGAAGAGGAAGAGCAAGAAATTGAAAACATAATAAAGGAGAACTTCCCCAATCTGGCAAAAGAAATAGACTTCCAGGAAGTCCAGGAGGCTCAGAGAATCCCAAAGAAGTTGGACCCAAGGAGGAACACACCAAGGCACATCATAATTATATTACCCAAGATGAAAGATAAGGGGAGAATCTTAGGAGCAGCAAGAGAAAAGAAGGCAGTTACCTACAAAGGAGTTCCCATCAGACTGTCAGCTGATTTCTCAAAAGAGACCTTACAGGCAAGAAGGGGCTGGAAAGAAGTATTCCAAATCATGAAAGGCAAGGACTTACATCCAAGATTGCTCTATGTAGCAAAGCTTTCATTTAGAATGGAAGGGCAGATAAAGTGCTTCTCAGATAAGGTCAAGTTAAAAGAATTCATCATCACCAAGCCCTTATTATATGAAATGTTAAAGGGATTTATCTAATAAAAAGAAGATAAAAAATATGAACAGTAAAATGACAGCAAACTCACAATTATTAACAATGTCACCTAAAGCAAAAGCAAACTAAGCCAACAGCTAGAACAGGAGCAGGAACACAGAAATGGAGATCACATGGAGGGTCAGCAACAGGGGAGTGGGAGGAGGAGGAGAGGGGGAAAAGTTACAGAGAATAAGTAGCATGGACGGTGGGTAGAAAATAGACAGGGGGAGGGCAAGAATAGTGTGGGAAATGTAGAAGCTAAAGAACTTATGACACATGGACATGAACTAAAGGGGGGAATGTGGGTGGGAGGGGGTGTGCAGGGTGGAGGGGAATGAAGGGGGGGAATGGGACAACTGTAATAGCATCATCAATAAAATATATTTAAAAAAATACCCTTTAAGCCAGTGACTCCACATGTGGGATTTTTTGCGGATGTCCTCACATACTTGGGAGGGAAAAGAAGTTATGTTCAAAGATATACATTAAGATGAAAATGAAATTAAAATAGCAACTCTATTTCCAATCACATCAAAAAGAATAAAAGACTGGAAGATGGCAGGAAAGTAGGTGGGAGCTGAACCCACTTGCTCATGCTCCCAACTGGGACATCTAGATGATCTTCTGCAGAACAGGGTGATCAGCCAGAGGGATCCCAGCTCATATGAAGTTTGGAAGCCAAAGACTGCAGAGGATGTTGAAAAGCAGAGGGTAAGGAGATCGCACAGGGACAGTAAGGTCCCTGGGACCTGCACTGGGACCCTGGCTGGTGCCAGGGAAGGTGGCTGCAGCAGGAACTTTGGAGGAGAGCTGGACCAGCGATTGTAACCTCACAGCTCCCTCCCCTCCCAGAGCAGGGAGGCCAGTCTGGCACCAGGAGAGATCTTGATGCTTGAAGTCACTGGGGAGATAAAGACACAGTGGGAGACACATGGAGGCAGTGTTCCTCTGCTGGGGCTGTGGTTGCCAGCTGAGACAGTACCAGGGGAATTGGGGAGCCAGGTGAGGCCCAGAGATGGGAGAAGCATTGGGCCACGATGGACCCTGACCCAGAGAGTCTCAGGACTGGTCAGAGCTAGGCTGTGTGAAAAGTCAGGCGCTTGTGAAGAATGGCCGGTGCACACAAGGGGAATTTGCTCAAAAAAAGGTTCTCAGCCCGTTTAAGGAACTGTGGCACTCCTCAGACAGGCCAGCGAAAAGGGAGGAGGAGGGGTGCAATTTGTTCCAAATCAAGGCACCTCACGGACTGATCAAAGTGAGGCAGCAGGGTCTCACAGGGGTTGCACTCCCCAGAGAGACTTAATTTAATAGGGGAACAAAACTGCCCTGAAGGGACTTTGTATGTGCACAACACCCAGACCAGCAAAAGGTAGGAAGGGTGAGAGTTGCTCCCACTCAGTGCACCTCAGGGACCAATCAAAGTGTGGCACTGGCCTGGTGCATATGGACAGGGGGGCTGCGTAGCACTCTGGGGGCTTGGGCTGCAGGATGGACACCTGTGAATATTAGAACCCAGACCAAGCCCCTAATGCAGAGCTACAGAAAAGGAAAAAAAAAAAATGGAGCGTAGACCCCTTTGCTGTAGCATCCAGGAAGACAAGCAGAACCCAATTGGTGGGTTTAAAGTCAGCAGGGGGCTGTTTTCCTTTTTCTTTACTTTTTTTTCCAAGTGTAAGTCAATTCTTCCTGGAGGAAGCCCCAGAAAGAATGCTAAATGAAATGGAGGCAACTCAACTATCAGATACTGAGTTCAAAGCAATGGTTGTCAAGAAGCTCCATGAGCTCTCAAAGAGCTACCAGAAACTACAGAGAAGCTACGATGAACTCACTGCAATAGAAACTATCAACAAGGGCCAAGAGGAAACGAAGGACACAAGAGGAAATGAAGAACTGAAGAACCCAGTGGAAGGAATGAAAAGCAGAATCGATGAAGCAGAAGATCAGATCAGTGAGTTGGAGGACAAAGTAGAAAAAAACACCCAGAAAGAGCAAGAAAAGGAAAAGAGGCTCAGAAACAATGAAGAGGGATTAAGAGAAATGCAAGACAATATGAAATATAATAATATCCATATAATAGGGATACCAGAAAGAGAAGAAGAAGAGCAAGGGATAGAAAACCTATTTGAAAAAATAATGATGGAAAACTTCCCTAATTTGATGAGAGAAAAAGTCACATATATCCAGGAAACACAGAGAGTCCCAATCAAGAGGAACCCAAAGAGGCCCACTTCAAGACACATCAAAATTAAAATGGCAAAATTCCAAGACAAAGAGAGAATCTTAAAGACAGCAAGGGAGAAAAAGGAAGTAACATACAAGGGAGCCCTGATAAGGTTAGCAGCTGACTTCTCGATGGAAACACTCCAAGGCAGAAGAGAATGGCAACAAATATTCCAGGTAATGAGAACCAGAGGCCTGCAACCAAGGTTACTTTACCCAGCAAGGCTCTCAATCAAGATAGCAGGCCAAATAAGGAGCTTCCCAGACAAAAGAACTCTAAAAGAATACACCTCTACCAAACCAGTTCTACAAGAGATACTAAAGAGACTGCTTTAAGGAAAGGAAGGAAAAGAGAGAGAGAGAGAGAGGAACACAGGTATGGAAATGGTAATGAACCAGTATCTATCAATATTAATCTTAAAATATAAATGGATTAAATGCTCCAATCAAAAGACACAGAATAGCTGAATGAATAAGAAAGCATGACCCACACATATGCTGCCTACAAGAGACCCACCTCAGGACAAAAGACCTACACAGACTCAAAGTGAAGGGCGGGAAGCAAATTTTCCAAGCAAATGGACAGGAAAAAAAAAAGCCAGGATAGCAATACTCATATCAGATAAAATAGACTTCAAAAAAAAAGGATCGTAAAAGGGAGACCCAGAAGGTCACTTCATCATACTCAAGGGAAAAATCTATGAAGAAGACATAAACATGGTAAATATATATGCACCCAACATAGGAGCACCCAAATACATAAGGAAAATCTTACAGGACTTCAAGAAAGATATTGACAGCAACACAATTATAGTAGAGGATTTTAACACTCCACTGTCAGAAATGGACAGATCTTCCAAACAAAACATCAACAAAGATATTGTGGCAATGAACAATGCCCTAGATGAAATGGAATTAACTGATATATATAGAGAGAGCCTTTCATCCCAAAGAAGCAAGATACACATTCTTTTCAAATGCACATGGAATATTTTAAAAAATAGACCACATGTTAGAACACAAAACAAGCCTCAACAGATTCAAAAAAATGAAAATCATACCAAGCATTTTCTCCAACTACAAGGGACTGAAACTATAAACCAACCCTGAGGAGAAAAACCCAAAACACTCAAAATGATGGAGATTGAATATCATGCTATTTAACAATGAATGGATCAAGAATGAAATTAGGTAAGAAATCAAAAAGTTTCTGGAAACAAATGAAAATGAACTCACAACGACCCAAAACTTATGGGACATAGTGAAGGCAGTTCTGAGAGGGAAATTCATAGTGATACAGGCCTACCTAAAAAAGAGAAATATTTCAAACAAACAACCTAACCCTATGCCTACAAGAACTTGAGGAAAAACAAACAACAACAAAGACAGCCCAGAGCAAGTAGAAGGAAGGAACTAACCAAGATCAGAGCAGAATTAAATGACATAGAGACTAAAAGCACAATTCTTAAGGATCAATGAATCCAGGAGATGGTTCTTTAAAAAGGTAAACAAAATTGACAAGCCTTTAAGCATACTCATCAAGAAAAAAAAAGAGAGAGGACACAAATAGACACAATCAGAAATGAAAGAGAGAGATTAAAACTGACACCACAGAAATACAAAGGATTGTAAGAAATTACTATGAAGAGGTGTATGCCAAGAAATTTGAAAACCTAGGTGAAATGGACACATTTCTAGAAAAATATAATCTTCCAAAACTGAATGAAGAAGAAGCAGAAAGCCTGAGCAGACCAATAACAGCAGATGAAACTGAAGCAGTAATCAGAAAACTCCTGACACACAAAAGCCCTGGACCAGATGGTTTCACATGAGAATTCTACAAAGTATTTAAGGATGAGCTAACCCCTATCCTTCTCAGACTATTTCAGAAAATCCAAAACGATGGAAGACTCCCAAACTCCTTTTATGAAGCCAGCATCATCCTAATCTCAAAACCAGATAAAGACACAACAAAGAAAGAAAACTTCAGGCCAATATTGCTGATGAACAGAGACACTAAAATCCTCAACAAAATGGTGGCAAACGACATCCAACAATACATTAAAAAGATCGTACACCATGACCAAGTGGTATTCATCCCAGGGATGCAAGGATGGTTCAATATTTGCAAACCAGTAAATGTAACACACCACATAAAGAAAAGCAAAGACAAAAATCACATGATCATATCAATAGATGCAGAAAAAGCATTTGATAAGGTACAGCACCCATTTATGATAAACACACTCAGCAAAGTGGGAATAGAGGGAGCATTCCTCAACACAATAAAGGCCATATATGAGAGACGTATAGCCAACATTATACTCAATGGGCAAAAACTAAAATCTTTTCCACTAAGATCAGGAGCAAGACAAGGTTGTCCACTTTCACCACTTCTATTCAACACAGTATTGGAAGTTTTAGCCACAGCAATCACACAAGAATAAGAAATAAAAGACATCCAAATTGGAAAGGAGGAAACAAAACTATCATTGTTTGCAGATGACATGATAGTATACATAGAAAATCCTATAGACTCAGCCAAAAAACTCCTCGACCTAATAAATGAGTTTGGCAAAACAGATGGATACAAAGTCAACATCCAGAAATCAAAGGCATTTTTGTACACCAACAATGAAACAGCAGAAGCAGAAATCAAGAAAAATATCACATTTGATACAGCAAAAAGAAAAATAAAACACCTAGAAATAAACCTAACAAGGAGGTAACAGACCTCTATGCAGAAAACTACACAACACTGAAGAAAGAAATTAAGGAAGATACAAACAAATGGAAACATATATGGTGTTCAGGTTTTGGAAGAATTATCATCAAAATGTCCATACTACCCAAAGCAATTTACAGATTCAATGCAATACCTATTAAAGTACCAATGGCATATTTCACAGACATAGAACAAACACTTCAAAAATATATATGGAACCATAAATGACCCCGAGTAGCTGCTGCAGTTTTGAGAAAGAAGAGTAAAGTAGGAGGGATCACAATACCTGACACCAAACTGTATTACAAGGCCACTGTAATCAAAACAGCCTGGTACTGGCATAAAAACAGGCACATAGACCAGTGGAACAGAACAGAGAGCCCAGAAATAAACCCAAGTCTCTATGGTCAATTAATATTCAACAAAGGGGGCAGCAACATAAAATGGAGTTGAAATAGCCTCTTCAACAAATGGTGTTGAGAGACATGGACAGCTACCTGCAAAAAAATGAAACGTAAGCACCAACTTACACCATACATAAAAATAAATTCAAGGTGGATAAAAGATTTGAATATAAGCTGCGACACCATTAAAGTCCTAGAGGAGAACATAGGCAGGGAAATCTCGGATATTTCACGCAGCAACATTTTTACTGATATGTTACCTAGAGCAAGGGACATAAAGGAAAGAGTAAACAAATGGGATCTCATCAAAATAAAAAGCTTCTACATGGCCAAAGAAAACAGTATTAAAATAAAAAGAGAACGGACTGTATGGCAAAACGTATTTGCCAATGATACCTCAGACAAGGGTTTAATCTCCAAAATATATAAAGAACTTACATGACTCCACTCTAAGTAGACAAGCAACCCAATTAAAAAATGAGCAAAGGACTTGAACAGACACTTCTCCAAGGATGACATACAGAGGATCCAGAGACACATGAAAAGATGCTCAGTATCACTAGCTATCAGAGATGCAAATTAAAACCACAATGAGATACCACTTCACACATGTCAGAATGGCCATCATAAACAAAGCAACAAACAACAAGTGTCGGAGAGGTTGTGGAGAAAAGGGGACCCTAGTGCACTGTTGGTGGGATTGCAGACTGGTACAACTACTATGGAAAGCAGTATGGAATTTTCTAAGAAAACTAAAAATGGATCTGCCTTTTGACTCAGCAACTCCACTGCTGGGATTATACCCTAAGAACCCTGAAACAACAATCCAAAAGAACCTATGCACCCCAATATTCATAGCAGCACAATTTACAATAGCCAAGTGCTGGAAGCAAGTTAGGTGCCCATCAGTAAATGAGTGGATCAAAAATCCATGGCACATTTACACAGTGGAATTCTATGCAGCAGAAAGAAAGATGGAGCTCCTACCCTTCGCAACAGCATGGATGGAACTGGAAAACATTATGCTAAGTGTAATAAGCCAGGAAGTGAAAGACAAATACCATGTGATCTCACCTTTAACAGTAACCTAAACAACAAAAGAAACAAACCAGCAAAATATAACCAATGACACTGAAATTGAGAGCAGGGTGACAGTGACCAGAGGGGAGAGGGGAGGGAATTTCAGGGGAAAAGGGGAAGGGTTTACAGGAACAAGTATAAAGGACACATGGATAAAAACTGGGTGGGGAGTTGGAAATGGGAAGGAGGTGGGCAGGGCAGGGGGTGGGCTGGGTTTTGAGTAAAAGACAGAAAACTGAACATGAATAAAAATTAAAATAAAATTTAAAAAAAATAAATAAAGCGTTGCTGGTTTGATTCCCAGTCAGGGCACATGCCTGGGTTGCAGGCCAGGTCCCCAGTGGGGTCACACAAGAGGCATACATATATTGATGTTTGTCTCCCTCTTTTTCTCCCTCCCTTCCCCTTTGTCTAGAAATAAATAAAATCTTTTAAAAAAAGAAAGGATATAAAGGAAAACAACATTACAGTAAGAAGAAAATTAGCCTAGAATGGATGTCATTACTCTCTATTCCACAAGAAAGTGTGAGCTATGTTTATAAAGACAGTGGAATATTACCACATCCATTTTTTAAAAAAGATTTTATGTATTTATTTTTTAGAGAGGGGAAGGTAGGGAGAAAGAGAGGGAAACACCAATGTGTGGTTGCGTCTCGTGCTCCCCATACTGGGGACCTAGCAGGCAACCCACGCATGTGCCCTAGAATGGGAATGGAATCAGAGACCCTTTAATTCCGCCAGCACTCAGCCACTGAGTCACACAACCCAGGCCCTTATCCATTCTTTAAGAGTTTCTAACTGCCTGTCGGTGTAGGTCAAAATGAATATTTTTCAGATCAAACTTACCCCGACTCAAATGCCCATAACAAGTGCTTTGCAACCGGTGCGTTAGCTGTACTATAAAAATGTCAGCTTGGTGAAGAATATACAACGGACAATCTTATTTTTCAAAGGATGACTCTGAAAAATGCACATCTTGGTATTCCCAAAGCAACTCATATAGTCTGTGCATACAGTAAGCCTCCAATAACTACCTCCAGATTAATGTTGTCCAGTTGCTAGAAGCCACCATCTGTGCCATGCATGCACTGTTTTCATTGCCCAGACCACTGCCAGGGCAGGACAACAGACATGATGCACAACTGGAGGCATCTGGAAATAAAAGGGGTAGCTGGAGGAGACACTGTGGATGCTCCATTGTGGAAAAGGACAGTCCCCGGTCCCACAGAATGAGGAACTGTCCATTCACTAATGACAGATTTGTAAAAATTATAGAAATGAAAGAGCTCAAACTCCTCACCCACGTTCTGAATAAATGTGTTGTAGCTAATCACACAATTTAACATGCCACTTCTTAAACAAGATGTGTAACGAAGTAAACATGAGGTGTCTTAACTGTATAACACAAAATGTATTTGCACACAAAATCACGACGCTTCACAGATGTGTAGTCTTGTCTTCTTCTGGGGAATTCAAACCCCAGAGGGACTCACCACCCAGAGCAATAGGGTCTCTCTGCCACCAAACCCCATCCTCAAAATTTTTCTTAAAGTAAATTACACACCACTTCTACTATCTATCTAATGGTGTCAGAAGTTCTGTGACCTTATTACCATAATCCTAATGATTTGTGCTCTAATAGAGTCTGGAGACTTTTCTACGCCAGGGCTGTTGGATTGAAATGAGAAAGGACTGTGATAAGGAATCAGAAACCCAGACACCATTAGTTTTTCCAGCAATGACCTATAACCTAAATATTCACAGGAAAAGGAAACATTATCAGCAAAACGACAACCTTGAGCAAATCTGACTTTTTAAAAGAAAGTTTGTTACTTGGGAGACTCACCATATCCTTGTGTTTACCTTATTTGGAATTTTTGCCCTTGGTTTTTCAAGAAAAGAACACCAGGGCACCCATCCTATCAAACTGTCAAAACTGTTCTCACAGTTCGCAGGTTACTTTTTGTACTTGGCTACCGAAATTGTGCTTCTTCGTTTAGTTAAGACTATTAGGATTTTTTTTTTTATTATTTAGTTGGGCGAGGGGCTATTGTGCACACTCTCTTCCTGGCTGGATGCGAGGTGTGGGGTTGAGCACATGTGGGCGCCACCCAGCACCACCTCCAGATGGACCGTCGGGACAGTGGGTTTCTAGTCTTCTTTCTTTCTCTTTTTATGTGAATTTATTTGTATTAATGTGTAACCGCACGGATAGTACATGAAGAGTGTCCCTCATTAAAAGGACCACACAGAAGGCCCGGGCGACCGGCCCGTTCCCGGCCTCTCCCAAGGCCGCGTGCGCACGGTCCTCCGCCCGGGTCCGCACAGCGCTCGGAGCCTGAGAACCGCCTGCGCCGCACACCGCGCGCAGGGATCCCCGTCGCCCAGCGCCCCGGAAGCCGCCCCAAGGCGGGCAGAAGCCAGGCGCTCGGTGGAACCTAAGCTGGCCCCCCAGCTCCTCCTTACCCGCCGAGGAGGGCCGTGGCCCGGAGCCAAGAAAACCCGGCCCCACAGCGCCATGGAGGAAGCTGGACGCGGCGTAGAAACAGCGCGCAGCTCCCGGGACTGGTTTGCACTGGGCGGTGGCTGGAGGCGTGTCTGGCACCAGGGGGCGGAGTCGGGGCGCCGCGGGGACCCGGGCAGCTGCGGAGGGACGGCGGGGTTGGGGGTTGGGGGTTGGGGGGGCGGGGGGCGGGGGGCCGGGCGTGACTAGGAGCCCGTTGGGGCGCGCACTGGGGTCTCTAAGGGGACCTGCCTGCCGGGGACCTGTACCCACTGCTCTGAGGTGGACGCTTCGGGGCTAGGCTCTCAGAGGCTCCTGCTGTGTCCCTCTCTCAGTTGTGTGCCCTGGGAGGGTACGTGGAGAGCAAGACCAATGAAACGGCATTGGTCTGGTCAAAATAGCATAAAATATGTAGACAAAATGGAGTCACTCGTGTCAACCAAGATTGACTTTTATTCAAAAGGGAAACCACCTAAGTCATGGTAGACACATCTGGCAAGAAGGCCCACCCAAGATATGAGCACACGTGTCCAAAACATCCCTGTCTGCAAAGCGGAACCACCCATAAATAGGCTCCTGGGGAAATTCCCCACTTGCCACGAGGAATGCCAAGGCCCTTATCAACAAACTCAAAAGGACGAAGTACACCACTCTCAAGGGTATCACTGAAGCAGGCTTCAGGCCACTGCTGAGACCGCGGAGCTGCACCCACCAGACAGAGCGCCTCTCCACGCCAAGCTGATCTCCCTTGGCCTCACCTCCCGGGGCTCTGCACTGCTGGCTCTGGAAGTCCTTCCTTGCAGGACGCTGACAGCTCCCTTGTCCACCATGCTGTCTCCCGGACCTGCTGACGGAGACTCTGGGACGCGGATTCGTTTTTCCCCATTAACTGCTGTGTGCGCGCGCGCCCATTCTCTTAGACTGTTAGTGTGTCAGGAGGCTGTTAATACATGTTGCTGTTCTACTTTGAGTGACCCTGCATTTACCAAAAGCTAAGTGAATCGCACAGTTACGTTGTGTAGCTCTTGTCTGTTTCTTGGTGCCAGGTTGCTTATCAGGCAGTTAGCAGAGCAGTTGCCTGGCTGACTTCCCGGAAAGACTGTATCGCGAACATATGGCAACAGGGTGCTGTGTTGATGTCTTCTACAGACTTTGGTTTTAGCTTGGGTGCAGAACTTGAAACCCCTCCTGCCATTTGTATTCTGCCACAGGTTGGCTTCGCAAGAGTCTACAAGTATATTGAAGGCCCTGTGAGCATGTACATCTTCCAGAAAAGCAACAAACAAAGCTCTGGTAATTGTTCTGGGCCCATCATACCAGTGAAATTTAGGAATTCTGCTGTCCAGGACATGCTTTTTTTGTGTGTTCTGTTTAAGAAAAATTTATTTATTTCTTGATTATGTTTTTTTAAAATGTTTATTTTACGTTCATATTTAGAGCTATGATTCATATGGAGTTTTTTGTTGTTGTTGTTGTTGTTTGTATGTGTGTGAGCTATAGGGTCAGTCTTCATTTCTTCTACAGTGTTTAACAATATCCCCAGGATCCTTACTGGAAAAACAACCTTTCCATCATTGCTCAGTCTGTATCATTACTTTTGAAAATTAAATTACTTATATGTGTGGGTCTCTCTTGGGTCTTTCCATTTTGATCCATTTGCCCATTTTCTATCCTTGTGCCAATAGAACACAGACTTAAAACTGTAACTGTATAATACATTTCATTATCTGGTAGCGTAAGTACTTCAGCTTTGTTCTTCAAAATTGCTTTATTCTCAGCCTATGCATCTCCATATGTATTTTAGAATCTATTAATTTCCACTTAAAAATCTTCTGAGACATTGAAATTACATTGAATCAAATTTTGGGAGAAATGACATCTTAATAATCCATGGATGTGGAAAATTTATTTAGGACTTAATTTTTGTTGACAATGTATAACAGTGATATTTTATATCACATCTTTTAATAGATTTATTAATGAGCATTAATGACTTTGGTGCTATTATCTATTTTATATACATAATTTTCTATTTATTTTTCTGGAATAAAGGATACAATTAAATTCTACATATAGACTCTGTATCTAGTAACCTTATTAAATTCAGTTAATTCAAACAGTTTTCCAGTAGATTCTTTTAGATTTCAGTATACACAAGCATATATTTTGTGAATAAGATTAGTGTTTCTTCCTTTTTAATCCATATGCCTTTTCTTTTTATCCTTTACTGCATTGGTAGAGCATCTAATGCCATGTTGAAAATAAGTAGCAACAGCAAATAAGTCTTTGTTTCATTCCTAATGCTAGGGCAAATGTGCAATAATTCACCTTAAGTATAATGTAAGGTCCAGTCCTTTCATAAATGCCCTTTATTGGATTAAGGATGTTTCCCCTACTCTTACTTTGCTGAGAGTTACTTTTTCCTTCACGAATGGATGTTGAATTTTATCAAATGCTTCTTTTGCAACTACCTATACAATCATAGATCTCTCTCTCCCATTATCTCTGTTATTCTCGTGATAACATGCACCCTTCCATTTCTGGAATAAACTCCACTTAATCATGCTTATCCATTTTATGTGTCACCTGATTCAATTTGCTAATTTCGCATTGAGAATTTTTGCATCTAGGTTCATAACAGAGACTGGTAAACCAGCCTTTATAAGTGACATTTTTTTTCTTCTCATTACAGTTGAGAATGCTTTTGAAAACCAGAACTTCTGTCCTGCCTGGTGTTGCTCAGTGAACTGAGTGCCAGGTGTGAACCCAAAAAGTCCCCTGTTAGATTCCCAGGCAAGATATATGCCTGGGTTTCAGGCGGGTTCTCCAGCTGAGGGCGTGCGCATCCAGTCACCATCTCTCGCACGGATGTTTCTCTCCTCTCTTTCTCCCTCCCTTCAAATAAATAAATAAAATCTTTAAAAAGAAAACCCAGAACCTTCTATGATTAGGAGTTTCTTCTAGGGTATTCATTTTGTTGTGTACAGGATGTGAAATGGATCTGTGCAGCAAAGAGGTGGTGAAGGATTAGGGGCTCTTGGAGGAGGAGCAGAGCCTGCACCAAGTGAAAATGGAAAGAATTCAGCTACTGATTAATGTATAACGTTATGAAATAGAGGAAGTTGATTTGAATTTAAAGAAAAGTGAAAACAATGAGTTGACCGGTTGAAATCTTTATCTTCACCCTAATCATCATCGCCATCATTAGGATCCATACAAAGTAATGACTGCAATGTAAGGATATTGCTAACACGTGGAATTACTTAAGTGGTTAGTGTGTTAGTGTACTAAGAAGTACAAGTTTCCTTACGTTGTTTTGGATTTAATTTTTAAAGCTACTTCCATTCCCAATTAGAAAAAAAGCAGATAATCTAATATTGGCGAACACCTCAAAACGGGATCCCTACTCCCAAACCCTTAAGTACAGCACACTTCCATAGAGATTGCGGTTTTCCTTCCTAGCCACAAGGTGGCGACACGGCGCCGCACCGCCCTCCACCTACGTTTCCTACGCAGGCGCGGTCCCGAGCGTGCACGTGAGGGAGCCCGCGAGTTTGCAGGCGCAGCGGCAGCGCGCGTCTGTACACTGAAGTTACGCTGACGCACGTCGCCCAGTCACTGAGACAGGAAGCATGTGGAAGCTGGTGCCTGACGCGGGCCCAGCCCGAGGTGAGGAGGGAGGGAGGGAGGTGATCGAGGGTCGATTTCCCGAGAACACACCGAGGGAGAGGGTCTGAGGAACACTTCCGGCTCGTCCGGAGCGTCTCGCCCTCTTCCGGGAACCGCGGGAGTCGGAGCGTCGGAGCGTCGGGGGCGGGGAGTCCGCAGCGCCGTTCGCGGAGGTGGCGCGGCCGCTCCGCTGCGGCTGCCCCTGCAGGATGGCGGCCCGCCGACCGAGTGTCTGGCGTCGGCTGTGGCGGGTCCAGCCGTGAGTGAGGGGGCAGCAGGCGCTCACCGTGAGAAGCCGAAGTGACGGGTCGCCTGTGTTCGCAACTCCTGGGAGCTGGGTGTGTTGTGCGCGTCCTGGAGACGGGGACGGGACGCTGTCTGTGCGCTGCTCCGCGCTCCCCATCGTCGCACACCGTGTTTCATCGTCTGTCACTTCTAGTTCCCATGTCACTCAACGCTCCTCATAGTCGTCGTTTCCCTTCGTGTTTTCCCAAGGGGCTGTCGGGTCCGTCCCTCGAGTCCCAGAGGGAGCCATTGACCCTCAACTGCGCGAGGCAGCTCGCGTTTGCAGGGGTTGCTACCGGAGGGCTGTTAACGCTTTACGTTTAGGTGTGAACCAGGGGTCTGTCAGGCTCCACAGGGTGATTTTCCATTTGCTCAGTCTTCTGTGCGCTTCAGGGAAGCTTTACTGGAAAAACACCTTTCATTTGTAAGTGCATTGGTGACATTCGAATAGCAAAATAAAAACGTTGCATTGAAGTACTTGTTCCATGTACACGCGTGCTACGTGTGCGTAACGTGTGCATTTATCAGTTTTCTCTCTAATTCCAGAGCCTTACCGACTTCTGACCGGTGTGGACTACGTGGTTGGCAGGAAGAACTGTGACATCGTCATTGAAAAGGATCAGTCCATCAGTCGCAGTCACGCCACCTTGACCGCTGGCTTGTCTGCGACGGGCCTGGTGTGTTGCTGGTTGTAATTCACTGACTCACCGTCAGGGGTCAGATCACAGAAGGTTGCCGTGCTGTCTGTGGGAGAATCTGCAGGACCGTTCGTTCACTTCCTAAAGCTGTTCGGTTTTTTTAATGTTAAAAAAAATTAAACACATTTTTGCAGCGGTACAAGTAGTATTTGCCTACTTTGATACTGGACGTTTCTGTTCCAGTATTTTACAGTTTATCTTAATTATTCAGAAACTCTAAGGAAGAAGAATATATTTAGATGTATTTACCTAAGCATTCGTTGAGTGCTTACGTGTGCCAAGCCTGGGGAAGCAGTGAACAGCTGCTCAGAGTTTCCTGCTTTAAAGGGTTTGTGCAGCTCTGTGAACGCAGGTATTTCCCCAAACAAGGTGGGATTGTACGGTAGGAACTGATTTATTTGCAAAGATAACTGATGCTGTGCCCCACAGCTTCTTTGAATGGCGTTGAGTTTGTTTAGGTTGGTTGGTTTTAATTACAACTTCAGTTGATAAAAGTGCTAAAAATAACTACAGAGAGCTGTGCTGGTGGGTGATAATGCTGGTGGTAATGAGGAAAAAAAACTTATTAGCAAATACTACATAATAGCAGATGCTGGATCTGTTCAGTAATACTTAGGTTTAGTGTCTATTCTTAATGGGTATAGAAAAACATTGTTGAATATTACTGACTGGTGGAACACTTTAAATTATTGGTTGTTGTTTTTTTTCCCCAGGGTCAAACACATCAAATTGCTATATTGACAATAAAAGATAATTCTAAGTATGGTACTTTTGTTAATGAGGAAAGAATGCAGAATGGGCTTTCCCAAACATTGCAGACAGGGGATAGAGTTACTTTTGGAGTATTTCAAAGTAAATTCAGGTAAGAATTTTAAAAATTGATGTTAAAAATGGAGCACTTTATTTTGCATTAATCAAGTTCTAAATGACATGGAAATCTAATTTAGTTCCGACTTAGCACAGTGGTGTACTTTATACCACATGGGTCAGTGGATCTTGTTAGTCATAGGAAGTGACCAGAGAGAGAAAGTGTTTGAGTGAGCCCTGGGAACTTTGATTTCACATAGGTGAAAGTATAATGATAACTGTGATGGTTGTTTTTTCTTAATCGCAACTCCAGATAGAGGGAACAGTGATTTTTATTAGTTAGAAAGTTTAGTTACGCATAAAAAATTAAAATGATACATGTGATGTGACCCTCAAATTTAAAGTTCTTTAAGTTGCCATCTCTATCCATAACAATTTCATATAACTCATTTTCATTCACAGAGTGGAGTATGAGCCTTTGGTTGCATGTTCTTCTTGTTTAGATGTCTCTGGGAAAACTGCTTTAAATCAAGCCATATTACAGCTTGGAGGATTTACTGTAAACAATTGGACAGAAGAATGCACTCATCTCGTCATGGTAGCAGTTAAAGTTACCATTAAAGTAGGTTACATGCCTTGTTGTTATGTTAAAATGAGTTCTGTTAGTTTAAGCCTACTCACTCACTATACACAGTTGTTTTTAAAATCATTTAATTTACACCCATCAGAAC
The DNA here is from genome assembly GCA_004027475.1 of Anoura caudifer. NCBI lineage: Eukaryota > Metazoa > Chordata > Mammalia > Chiroptera > Phyllostomidae > Anoura > Anoura caudifer. The sequence continues at coordinate 45,723 of PVKU01001416.1, forward strand.
TACTGTAAATTTATATATGCCATCCCCAGGCCTTTATGCACCATTTAGGCTGGAATATCTTTTCAGTAACGTGTTTTACTATGTGATACAACAGAAGCACATAAAGTTGTATTTCAGATTTTGATTTAGCATTTTTAAAAATGATTTATGTTATCTGTTCACCAGGATTAACAGTGTATAGCTTGTGTTTTCAACCTAAGAGCAAAGTGATTAGAGAGCAACTACCCGTCTTCGGAATTAGTATCTGCTGTCTCATCAAGTTGTCGCCTCAAGTCTCTGTCATCTCATGCTCTCTTATTTGGTTTAAGACCTTAATCACAAATACTTCTGAGAAGTTCCTGTAGTTTACTATTACCCTAATGTACTCTTAACAATGTACAGATTTTAGGTATGTGCCATTAGAAGATGTTGATTATTCATTAAAACAGCAATATATTTTGGCATGTTTTCAGAGTTTTGTATCTTCATCAGGTTTACCATATTTGCCATGTATAATGAGCACTGTTTTGCCTAAATTTTTTAGGGAAAAATAAGGATACATGTTATATATGGATATAATGATTACATTATCCTGTGTATAATGTGCACAAAAACATGGGTGCACATTATATACAGCAAAATAGGATAATTTTATCCAAAGCTAATTGAAGAAATGGGGAGGTGGTTCATCTTTTTTTAAATAGGTTCATAGATATGTAGGATTGTTTTAGGTTAACATCTATAGTGAGAAGCAACAAATAATTTAGATTCTTTTATTAGATGATAGAAACATCTTTTAGTATCGAACATAATTAAATCAGAGTATGTGTATTATAGCTCCTGAGGTATCATAGAGGAGAGCTTGCTGCTCAGATTGAACCTCATGTCAAACTTGTACTTTGGTGGGGTTATTTCTGACCAAGGATCATGTCATGTTTGCAAGTTTATGAAATTGATTTATCAAATTCAGCAGAGTACTGATTTATGCTGTTACACCCACAGATAATAAATCAAACTGTTAACTTACTAGTTTACAGTGGGGATGCACCCTTACAGTGATCAGAATATTTATGTGTGGACTCTTAAGATATCAAGGTACCTGAGAAACAGAAGAGGTAATCGTGCCCTTGCTTGGTGGGGATATAATATGAGCTGAGTTTGTGACACACGTGGAAACTAACACCCATTCACCAGAGCGCACACTATTCTAAGCTGATTGGGGCCTGACAGCCACCATATGGCTCTCCCTTTTAGAGTCCTGGATATACATCAACAAAGGCTTTCAGAGCTGTCCTTTTCAATCATGGCAAAAAAGAAAACCTTGTTGTTTTTTGGTAAATTTTCCAAAAGTACAGGTTAGCTTATGTTTTTAAAATCATTGAATGTTAGAAAAAATAGAATGTAAAAGGATATTCAGTTCAATTTTAATTTTCTGATGAGTAAATTGAGGCGCAGAGCAATAAATCCTTTGCTCAGGATTACATGTTTTGAAGCTTACTCAGTCCAACTTTTGCTTCATACAAGAAGTCAGTTATTTCATTTTCATTGGTGTCTTTCAGATTCTGTTCTTGAGAGACATCCCAAATTGCTCACTCATATTTAGGTAAAACCTCATGTTATTAAATGCATACTTAAATTCTTTAGCTGGATTAATTCCTAGAATTATGCTGAATCTTTTTTATTTTCATTGCTAGCGATGGTATTTTCTAACCTTCCTCAAATTTTGTGGATATATCATATTTGAGTCTGATAGCTTAATTCACTTACTACCCGAGGCCCCTACCCCATTTGTATATTCTTATTTTGAGCTTTTACCCAACCCCAAATAGTTATTCCTTTGTTTACTTTTTTGAAAAGATTTTATTCCACAGTCACAATTTATTGGCAAGGCGTTTAGGCTGAAAAGGTCTTTTCTCATGTTTATCTCTTGATACTGTCTTCTGTAGGGCAAATGTTACATTGCCTCAATCCTAACTTATACTTTTTAGCATTTTAATGTTTTTAAAATTATAATGCATTTTAATTGACTTATATTTCGTGTTGTTTGACCTCCCCAAATAAGTGTTTAAATTAGTACTATAATTGGTAGGTTTTATAACTTAGTAATTATATAGGGATTTGTATACTAAATTAAGCTGTGACTGAACTGACTTACAGATTGTGGCTTCTTTATAGAGAGATGAGAGGAGGAGAATAGAATAGCCCTTTGAAGTCTATAACTTAAAACTTTTCTTTAAAATAAGCTAGCGTATTGTATTCACATGTATTTTTTTCTTTTAGACAATATGTGCACTCATCTGTGGATGTCCGATTGTAAAGCCAGAATATTTTACTGAATTTCTTAAAGCAGTTCAGTCCAAGAAACAGCTTCCACGAATTGAAAGGTATATTGTGTACCTTAAATATAAAATATGACATGGAGTATGATAGCACTAATTTTATTAGGTTAATTTCCTCATTAGTGACTATTTGAGAATGTAATGTTATAGTTCAGTTTTATTAGTGGAGGTTTTTGTTAAAATGTTAAGAAAGGGTCCCTAGATTCTTTGTTGGTTATTTCTTATTTTGGTAAAAACAGTGTTACATGTGTGCCAATATTGAGAGAAACACACTGAATGACAGTGATAGCACAGAGGGCCATTAGGAGAGCACATGGACCAGTGACAGGTGTCCTGCCCACGGACACTGCCTGGACTGTGTGGTACAGCTGCAGCCTGTTCCACAGACACGTGGTCCCAGGAAATAGTAATAGCACCAGGGCCTGGGGATGGAGCCTGTTTCTCCTTAGACTAATACCTGCCTTAGGTACTTAAGTATTAAATACCTGAGTATTGGGTATTTAAGTATTAAACACCCAAGTATTAGGTATTTAAGTATTAAACACCCAAGTATTAGGTATTTAAGTATTAAACACCCAAGTATTAGGTATTTAAGTATTAAATGCACAGCATTTAAGTATTTAAGTATTTAGTGTTGTTAGTATAAGTATTATATATTTTAAGTAATAGTATATACAGAGTCTAAGCATATTACCTGGCATCATAATAGGTGCTTGTTAAAAGAAATACTGTTACTAATTATAATATCTGGGAAGATTTATAATTGCTTTCTTCCCTTTCCTTCCTTCCTTTCTTTTTTCTCTCCTTTTCTTTCTTTTCTTCTCTCTCTCTCTTTCTTTCTCCTTCCCTCCTTCCTTTCTTGGGTTGGCCAAAAAGTTTGTTTGGGTTTTTCCATTCGTTTGGTAGTAGCACTTAGTTGTCTTTAACTTCATTCAAAATAGTTCTGTTAGATTATATTGTGACAGTTGTCCTATCAGCTTGCATTTTTAAGAACTTATTAAAATTGGTGATTTTTTAATGTAGCCATTTTAATATTGAAGATGGAAGAAAATATGCACATTTTCAGCATATTATGCTTTCTTATTTCAAGGAAGGTAAAAACACAACTGAAATGCAAAAAAAGATTTGTGCAGTGTATGGAGAAGGTAGCTGTGATTGATTGAACATGTCAGAAGTGGTTTGTGAAGTTTTGTGTTGGATATTTCTCGCTGGACAATGCTCCACAGTCGGGTAGACCAGTTGCAATTGATAGTAATCAAATCGAGACATTAACTGAAAACAATCATCATTATACCACCTGGGATATTGGACATAGTCAGAATATCCAAATCAATAAAGTTATTGGTGAAAATGAAAAATATGTCTTGTTTTATGGGAAAATCATACAGACTTTTTGGCTAACCCAATATTTGGATGCTTTGCTAAATTTCTGAACCAAGATACAGGATATGCATAGTATTAGTAATGTTTGAAGTAATATAAACTATGGTTGAGGAGGAAGATAATTGGATTTTTTTCTCAGATTGCATGGTTAACTTAAAATGCTAGTAGCTAAAATGTTGGGTGTTTTAGTCATCTTTGCACAAGAGCATGCTTGGTAGAATATATGTCAGTAGATAAGGATCTATATGTAATAATATATTCACTATAAGCTTATATAGGACAACTTCAAATATTTGAAGATATTAAAAAATGTGCAACATTTTTCCAAGTATTTCATTACTAATTTTGAAGTAATAAAAGTATTAATTTTCATTCAAAGTATAAGCTTCTTTGCCCAGTGCAGGATTTTTAGGGGACTATTTATAACTAATAATATCTATCTGCTTTTATTTTACTTTTTAAAAGATTTTATTTATTTTTAGAGAAAGGGGAAGGGAGGGAGAAAGAGATGGAGAGAAACGTCAATGTGTGGTTGCTTCTCATGCACCCCCATCCAGGGAATCTAGCCCACAACCCAGACATGTGCCCCTGACTTGGTACAGAACTGGTGACCCTTTGGTTCACAGGCCAGTGCTCAATCCACTGAGCCACACCAGCCAGGGCAGTATCTGCTTTTCAAATAACTGAAAATCAGATTTTTCTTTTTGTTTTTAATTTTCATTTGGGAGCTTTCTTGTATCTTATAATCTGAATAACACAGAGTATAATGTTTTTGGACTCTGGAAAGAGATCCTCAGATTTTATAGTAGATGATTCTTAACCTTGAATCCTGGACCCTGTGAGAACTTGAACTTCACTTACATATTCCCAACTTAAATGGCATTTCAGTAGAATCACATTGTCCCCCACAGCTTATTTATAAACCTCCTTAAGGGAGTTGATAAATCTTGTAAGTAACCACCCTTATTACAGATAATAAACCATTGTTAATTCTTAGATTACTTAGGAGTAGAGGGGTTTGTCTGATAGACTTCTACTTCTAAAAATATTAGTGTTTGATGGTCTTAGAGATTTTACAATTAGTCCTTGATTCCTTCTTATTCAGATTCTCAGGTGTTTTTGACTTTAGGTGCTAAATGTAAAGTCAAAATTATGGTAAATAATTTTTTTCTGGCTTCAGTTTATGACTTTATTAACTTAGAAGACTACACTAAAACATTTCTGCCATTAAGATTGTTAATCCATAATTCATTGTTAACCAGGAAAGATACCATGTTTGATGGTGGCAATTGATAATCAAATTTTTAATATTATTTTAAAATACATAGCTTTTCTGGAAACTAAGCAAGCAAAATATAACCAGAGACAATGAAATTAAGAACAAATTGACAGTTACCAGGGGAGAGGGGGTAATGGGGGGAAAGGGGAAGGGTTTTCAGGAACATGTATGAAGGACACATGGACAAAACCAAAGGGGGAGGTAGGATAAAGGTGGGAAGTGGGGATGGCTGGGGTGGAGGGGGTGGAATGGAGACAACTGTACTTGAATAACAATAAAAAAAATTTTTTTAAATACATAGCTTTTCCCTTAATTGATTCCTATTCCTAGTGGGATCCATTTGATATGCTTGTTGAAGACCCGTTTGCTTACTCAACTATTTAAAAAGTTACATTTGAGTAGCGGGATGGGTTACAAAAAGGATACGAAATAAATTGCTGCAACTTTTTTTTAAAGATTTTAATTCATCTTATTTTTAGACAGGGGAAGGGAGAGAGAAAGAGAGTGAGAGAAACATCAATGTGTGGTTGCTTCCGTGCACCCCCTACTGGGAACCTGGCCCACAACCCCATGCCTGTGCCCTGACTGGGAGTTGAACCAGCGACCCTTTGGTTCACAGCCAAAATGGTGTTCAATCCACTGAGCTACACCAGCCAGGGCAAATTGCTGCAACTTTTTGCTGCAAATTGCTGCTACATAATTATCTCCTCTTTTAGTTCTGTAAAAAGCATCATTACTAGTCCTGGGTTTGAATTAAGGCATACTACAATATTTTTACCTCACAAAAGGTATTGTCCTTGTGGTGCAGTTAAGAGTTACGTCTGCATCTCTGCACTGTTACCAAGAGATGGAGAAGACGAGTTTAAGTTTCCTGCGCCAACCTGGTGCGTGGTATCTCATTTTCCTGTCATCAAAATACCAACGTAGGTGAAGTCAATTTTAGAAGACTCCACTTAAAACGAGTGTTTAATTTTAATACTCTAAACTGTGATAAAGGAAGTTCGCTCAGTTGGTGTAATGCAGGGAGTTGAGTTCAGGGATTCCGACCGTTGGTTCAGATAAGCTGAAGTAGCCACAAGGAGGACTGGGTGGGATAGGCATTGCCTCTGATTTATATTGTGGGGACTTTGATGGCAGCAGGTCAGCAAGCAGGACAGCACACTCCTGTGTCTGAGACTTGTTTCAAGGGGTCCCAGGTGGAGGTACGTGTCCTACACATGACTGTAAACATTACCTTAGTGTAAAGACAAGGTCAAGAAGCAGTCACAGGGCAGGAAGCCACTCCCAAAGGGGTAAGGAAGAAGTTAAAATCCATTTTCAAAACAATACACATTACTTCTGGCCAGGAGCCCTGCTGATCAGCCCTCAGTTGTGGGAGGGGGAAGGACCATGTCCTTTGACCCCATACTCCATCCCAGCATTGCTCTTCCATCTTGTATTTTTTGTGTTAATTTAGGGGACCTGTGTGGTGAGCATGTTGGCACATTGTGTTCATATACTATAGATACAGTAAAGGCTGTACCCTAAGACTAAAAGTGCAATGCATGAACCAAAGAAACTCAGGAGGAGGGTACGCCACCCATAGTCTGTAGCAGTCAGTACTGTAGTATTCTTGTATAGGGTTGCTAGCATTCACCTTATGAGTTGTACAGTTTCATATGCAGTTCTGTTCTGTATTTAATATATATGGGTATGGGCTGTTACATTTTGTAATTTTGACAATCACCCCACACTGTCCCAAGCTGTGTACATGAGCTACGGCTTAGTGCAGTTATTTTTTCTCATGATGGATCAGAAGCCTTCCAGCCTCACCCTGGCTGGTGTGGCTCAGTGGGTTAAGTACCGGCCAGCAAACCAAAGGATTGCCGGTTCAATTCCCAGTCAGGGCACATGCCTATGTTTCAGGCCAGGTTCCCCACTAGGGGGCATGCCAGAGACAGCTACCATTGATGTTCCCTTCTTTTTCTCCCTCTTTTCCCTTCTCTCTAAAAATAAATAAATAAAAAATATATATATATATATATTTCTTTTAAAGGGAAAAAAGCCTTCTAGCCAGTCACATTGTATCTGGTTCACAGGGCAGGTCCTTCATGGCAGACCATCAACTGCCATGGCCAGGAACCTTGTGCAGACCCCAACAGTCTGACCAGTTGTTTTTAGCAGTCAGCATTCCTGCTTATTAGAAGGTTGCTTTTGCGTAATCCAACCTGACAACCCCCAAGAATTTGACAGAGAAAGCAAGTAAACAAGGTTATAGTATACATTTTATGAAAATAGAATGTAAAGGTTTGTGAACACAGCAAATCGTAAACCAGTTTGCAGGTCTGCAAGAGTGTCAGATGAGATGACTTCCAAATGCAAGGCTTTTGCTGAAATAAAGTTAAGCAATAACAATTTTGTATATATATTTTTTATTTGTAGTTTAAATGTTTCTGTTGATAATTAGGTGCTTAGGTATATTCTGTAAGGTGGGTACTGTATTAGCAATTCTTACTTTTAAAATAAAGGATGAAGGAAAAGTGAAACACTAGTGTTCAGTCTAGTTTATAGGTGAGAAATAAAATATTACAGGCAATATATTGAATTAAAGTTAATTTCCAAAACTGTGTATAAGAGATTTTATTGAAACATAATTTTTCTTTTAAATTATTCTTAGTTTTATTAAAGAGTCAAATTAAGATTAATTCATTTATTGTGTTTAGTTTTAATTTGGCCTGGATTATTGGCATAAACACAGCAAGAATAGCAATTGATTATGGGCTTTTTAAGACTGTTTTGCTGGAATTAACACAAGGAACCTTTAGACTGAGTTTCAGCCAGCTCCAGGGCACAGAAACCAAGCCACATACACCTGTCGTTCGGCTTTGTCTGCAGCACCTGTATTCCTCAAGTCCTTGAGGTTCTTAATAGTGTTTTGAGGTTCCTTTTTGCCACTTTTTTTTAGGAAAATAACCTTCATTTCTTACTTGGAATGACTGTCCTGAACTACATGACAAAACAACAGTGCCAGGCCATTTTTTTTGGTGGACTTTTATTGGCTTTAAAAGTTAATTTCAGTTCCTTAAGGCTTTGTGGTAACAACCAGAGTCCAGGCATGCCTGCATTAGGCATGACATTTCAGTCAAAGTCTTGATTAATAAAATTATAATAGAAAAGTGGCTTAATGCATCCTGTTATAAAGAAATCAGATTTCTGTTGGATTTATGCAAACAAATATATTGTTATGAGAAGACTGATATTTATTAAGAATTCCAAATTTCAGAGGGATTAGGTAGGGAGGAAAATGTAAATGTCTTAATATTGTCTTTAAAATTATATTCTAATAATGTTTTAAAAAGAAAAATTTTCTTGTGTTTTAAAAACAAAATTAGCAATACTTTTAATAAAGAGGTTATTAAAGCTACACTTACTTTTATTATGTGTTATAATTTTTATTTTTATTATTTGTAAGCATCTCTATAAATTCAGTCATTTCATAGAGCTTTAGAAATCTTCACTTAATTCAAAGGAGAGATTTGAAAATTCATTCTTAGAAATACTCAATTTAAAACAAGTCAGAGTCCTCTCTATGAACCCTTCCCACGGCATAACATGTAGTTTTGCAAATGTGTTACAGTAAAAACAATGATTGTTTGTACCTGACAAAACTTAAAATGACATGGTTACAGAGTTGAGCATAATGCAGCTGACAAAGGAACTTGCTTTCCTGTAACATTTTAAGATAATAACTAAAAGTATAAATGAGAGTATATTAGAACTTGTATAATTATTAGAACATTTACTTGAATAATAAGTGTATACAAACAGAGCATACTTATTTTTTTATTTAACAAAGCTTCCTGTGTACTTTAAGCATATTAAATAGGCCTAGTTAGTTCAAAAACCTCTCTTTCATAAAAGGGGAGAATAAATCCTTGAGGTATTCCAGGGACCCACTGGAATAACTCAGTTATTTTTCATTTAAAGAGTCTTTTAAAATTTAAACCTTGGGAAGGGTGACAAATAAACTTAACCAAAAGAGTATAACTTTTTTAAAGATTATATTTTATTGATTATGCTATTACAGTTGTCCCATTTCTCCCTCATCATTCCCCTCCACCCTGCACACCCCCTCCCACCCACATTCCCCCCTTTAGTTCATGTCCATGTGTCATAAGTTCTTTAGCTTCTACATTTCCCACACTATTCTTGCCCTCCCCCTGTCTATTTTCTACCCACCGTCTATGCTACTTGTTCTCTGTACCTTTTCCCCCTCTCTCCTCCTCCCACTCCCCTATTGCTAACCCTCCATGTGATCGCCATTTCTGTGTTTCTGTTCCTGTTGTAGTTGTTTGCTTAGTTTGCTTTTGTTTTAGGTGTGGTTGTTAATATCTGTGAGTTTTGTATGACAGCACATTTTTATGGTAATAGCTTCAAACAGTATTAATTAAATGTAAAACCAGTTTTCACATCAAATAATTTGTCCAGACCAGAGGATCCTGCTTAACTTGTATGAGTATTTAATTTTTTTAGGCCAATAATATATTACTTTGTAGTAATGTTATTTGGAGGCAGAAAATGTACTACATGTAATACGCAAATGCATTACATACAGATTACACACATAAAGATTGTATATGTAAAGCACAAGATTTTCTTATTAATCTTTTCATTTCTTTTTTATATAATTTTTTAACTTACACAGACCTGCAATTTTTCTAGTTCCTTTCAGTGTGCCTCTTTAACGTATTCAGGAATTAGAACAATTTACTTTTAATTTTATTTTTTAATATATTGTCATAACTTTAATACCAAAACCATATAACGTTTTTCAACTAAATTTTTTAACTTTTAGAAACTGTAATTCCCAATGATAACCAGAAGTAAGCAATGTTCCCTAGATTGACTTTTATGAACATATTTCATAACCTGTAGAAACATAGGTTTTTTAAATTGACAAATACACTTGTTTTCAAGAGATACACCTCTAACTAAGACATTTATTAATAAGACACTTACTAACAGTTCCAAATTCACTTCACAGCCTTTTTGCAACAAAGGCCAAAAGCTGCTGGACCCAAGGCTTGTCTAGCAATCTGTGTTTTAGCATTTTAAAATGTTGAGCTATTCAATAACTTTAATCAAAACTCACTAATTAGAAAGGAATAGCTGAAATAAATTGATTTGATTAGCTATATTAAGGGTTTTTTTTCAGTACTTTTATAAGATTTATCTTCTAAAAAATTTGCACATTGATAGTCCAGATTAAGAAATTGTATATTAAGAGGCTTGAGACCACATATTTGCGTTTCAAAGACAGACTTCAGTTTTAGAGTTTAGAATGGGTGTTGGCATTTATTAGTCTCAGAAGCCTTCTTTAGTTGAGAGACAGTCTTTAAAATTTTTAATTAACTTTAAAAAAAATGTACCTGTGCTTTTTTTTAGAAGCTTTTAATTTCCCAATCAATATATGCTTCTCATTTATTAGACCTTTGGCCAAAAGAGAAACAAGAACAATATTTAAAGCAAAGACATTCAAGGAGGGCTTGTTTCCTCATTTTTCTTTTTAACTTAAATTTATCCTCTAACTATCTTACTTTTGCTTCATCTGATTTTTCCTTTTTTTCTGCAAAGGTCCCCTGCAGGGCCCAGAGCTTTGAGGGCATCCCACCAATACTGGTGCACCACTCTGGGTTTATCCCCGCCTTTACTCATTTTCAGGATTTCCTGCAAATTTTCCATCCAGCAAGTCATTGTCCACTGTCGACTTAACTGGGGGATTTTCAGGGTATCCAAATCCTGCCAACTACGCTAGTTGTAGCACAGGAGGTCCAGTCTGCAGATTTCGACTGTTAGTTCAGATAAGCTGAAAAATCCGCAAGGACTGGGTAGAATACACACTGCCTTTATCATTTACATTACAGTGAACTTTAGCAGGGGTGGGTTGGCACGCAGGACCGTACCCCCCATGTCTCTTTTAAGGGGTCCCAGACAAAGGAGGCACATGTCCTATTAAACTGCATTACCTTAGTGTAAAGGAAAGGTCAAGAAGCAGTCACAGGACAGAAAGTCACTCCCAAAAGTGATGAGGTAGTTACAAACCATTTTCAAAACAATACACATTCCTTCTGGCTAGGGACCCCCTGATCAGCCCTCAGCCATGGGTGGGGGAAGGGCCGTGTCCATTGACTCCACAGTTGGTTAGAGTGTTGTCTTGATAAGCCAAGGTTTCTAGTTCGATTGTGGGTTAGGTTACACACAAGAATCAACCAATGAATGCATAAATAAGTGGAACAACATATAGATGTGCCTCTCTCTCCCCTCTCTTCTCTCCCTTTCCACTTCCCTCCCTCCCTCTCTCTCAAAAATCAATCAGTCGTTATTTTTTAAAGTATATGCCTCAATGTAAAAAAAATGATCCTTTAGGAATAAGAGGGACTTACCATTTATTTGAATTTTTTATGAAGTTTCATATTGTGGAGGGGTTTCTTGACTCTTTTTGAAACAGCAAGCTTTGTTTTGGAAGAGAGTCCTTGCACTTACCCAAAACTTGCTGGGTATGCCAACAGTGTGAGGTCCCAACCACCCTTTACCCAGGCCATTTCTCTGGGATGTCTGCAGTGAGAAACCTTGAGGGATGAGGTAATATCTTCCTCTCAGGACAGAAAGCAGGCCTGTGTATCACCTGCTATAAAACTGGTGCATTCCCATGTTCATTGTTCCACACCCACTGTGTAGTTCTTCTGAAGGCATCCCCCTGGGATTCATTTGGGAAGGAGACCTGCTGCAAACATTTTCAGGCTCGCTGCTTGCTTTGTCTCTGACCCAGGAGTCTGTCTTCTGCCAGCATCCATGAACCAAGAACAGGTTAACTTAGTAGCTTGTAATCAAATCTCAGATCCAAGAGACCATTAGACTGAAACGGTCTCAGTAAGTGAAGGTTTAGGAAGCTTACAGAGCTGACCTTACCTGATCAACCAGAATTCAAGGCAAAGAAACATAGCACATGCTAGGAATTTTTCTTGGAGATAGACTTCATATTTACAAGTTTGGATATCAATATAATTCAAGCCTTTTAGATATCACTAAAAAGCAATATAATAAGTAGTTCTGGAAATCATGAAATATGTCTAAGGACTAATGAAATAAATAGCTGTCCAGATGGTAAGAACGTGTTTTGTGAGAAACCACCAAACTGTCTTCCAGAGTGGCTGCACCATTCTGTGTTCTCACCAGTGGTGAGTGAGTGCTCCTGTTGCTCTACATCCTCGTCAGCTCTTTGTGTTGTCAGTGTCTGGATTTTAGCAATTTTGATAGGTGCGGTGTGGTATCTCACTGATGGTTTAGTTTCTCTTATGACATGTGATGGGTATCCTTATTTGGAATTTGTATATTTCTTTGATGAGATGCCTATTAAAGTCTTGGGCCTTTTTTTTTATACAGTTTTTCATGTTACATTTTTATTGCATTTGGGGAGTTAAAATACAGCATAGGGAATATAGTCAATATTGTAATAGCTGTGTGGTGACAGGTGGGTACTTGCAGTATCGGGGATCACTATACAAAGTATGTGATTAGCCTTTTTTTTTATTGTTGAGTTTTAAGAGTTCTTTGTATATTTTGGATAACAGTCCTTTTACAAGTATTTTTTAGTCTAGCTTTTCCTCTTACTCTTCATACTGTCTTTTCGCAGAACAGAAATTTTTTCATTTTCATGAGTCCACCTTATTAATTATTTTTTAATATGTCTTTTGTATCTAAAAAGTTATCTCCATCGTTAAAGTCTTTCAGGTTTTCTCATGTTATCATGTAGGAGTTTCATAGTTTTTTGTGTTTTATATTTAGGTCTGTGATCCATTTTGAGTTTTGTGACAGTCATGAAGGCTGAGTCTAGATTTATTCTTCTGCAGATCGATGTCCAGTTGTTCCAGCACCATTTGTTGAAAAGACTCTCCAAGCTCCACTGCTCCAGGAGCTGCCTTTGCTCCTTTGTCAAAGATTAGTTATATTTATGTGGGTCTATATCAGAGTTCTCTGTTCTCTCTCATTGATCTGTTTGTCTGTTTCTTCATCAGTATCACCCTCTCTTGATTACTGTAGCTTTATGGTAAGTCTTGAATTCAGGTAGTGTTAATACTCTTAACTTTGTTCTTCAGTATTGTTGGCTATTCCGAGTCTTTTGCCTTTCCATATGAACTTTAGAATGTGTCTTTCCACAAAATGTCTTGCTGGTAGTTTTATTGGATTGGCACTGAATTTATAGATCAAGTTGGAACACCTGACAGCTCAACAATATTGAGCCTTCCACTATCCACAGACATTAGTAATTTTTAGTAGAAGGCAGAGATAAGCTGAAAGGTTAGCCAGTTATCAGTAGCTGTAGCAAAAGGTCTGAGTATATAGAAAGCTGAAACTGGACTGATGAAAGGCTGAAAATCTGTTGATTTTTCTTCCCTATTTTCTTCTTTCTCTCATTTCCATGGATGATTAAGATGTTTTTATAGCACTAAAGAATGAAAAGATTATATTTTTAAATCTCACTTTGGAAATTTTATTTAAACTGACAAAATACTGTAAGTCTTAATTTCCTGAGTTTCTCCAAAGAGATCTGTAACAAAACACTCATAGTAGAAGTTCACAGAATTGGAGTACAAATATTATTAATATGTGTTGGTTCCCAAGCAAACACAAGCTGTTGATAGAATTTGATCTTCATGGATGATATTTCTCTCAACCTTTTGTAATTCATTTAACTTGAGTCATATATATACACACACAATTGTATCTTGTTATGGTTGTCTACTCTTGGGTTATGTATATTCAGGGAATAAAGAACATTTCTGCTGTTCTCTGTGGCACATGTTACCATATTTCTAGAAAAAGCATTTGGATACTTTTTGTCATTTTGTCTCAGATAAAAACTTACTTTTTTAAAATAATGGTATTATGTAAATTAAGCCTTTCTAGTATCTAGAAACGCTCCATTTACAAATTTAATGGCATGTGTACAGAGTAGTTTATAATTACAACATACTTTAATTTTTTTCTTTTTTAACAGATTTTACCCACCTGTTGATGAGCCAGCCATTGGAAGTAAAAATATTGATCTGTCGGAACGACAGGAAAGAAAACAAATCTTCAAAGGGAAAACATTTGTATTTCTAAGTGCCAAACAGGTAATGTTCTAAGATAAATTTTCCTAAAGACAACATTACACACTAGGACAAATGACTGCTGTTTTCAATAGTTGTTAATGCATTTTCTTTTGAGATTTTTGTGTAGAGGTTTGACATGTAATAAAAAACTGCCCAGGCACTAGTGCCTGCCCTTTATAGTATATAATCATATACATAGATATTATATATTCCTTAAGATCTGTCAGTTGGCCTAGTAAGTTTATGTAAATGTGTAAGTTGGCAGGGGAAGGGACTGGTTTAAGTTCTAACTTGCTGTGTTAGTAAACAGGTGTTGAATGTCTTTCGTGTTCTGAAGTGGGGGTTCCCCGAGTTTCTGTTGCAGGTGGGAAACCTGCCAGTTTCCCTGCAGACAGTACGATGTTCCAGGGCTGCGGAGGTGCCTGTGAATCAGGGATTTTCTCAGAATGGAGGTTCAGATTGTCCTCTCAAGAAGCAGGACCGATTCTATGTCAATTTTTTATTTTACTCTCAAATCAAATTCTTACAATTTTTAGATTGTACTCAATAAATTAATTGTGGCTATTGTATTACTTTTTTTTTCATTTTTAGCATAAAAAATTAAGTTCAGCAGTTGTTTTTGGAGGAGGAGATGCTAAGTTGGTGGCAGAAGGAAATGAAGAAGAGAGTTTCTTTTTGGCTCCTGGAACTTGTGTTATTGATGTAGGAATAACAAATTCACAGACCTTAATTTCTGATTCTCAGAAAAAATGGATTCATTCAATTATAGATATGCTCCAAAGGTACTTTATTATTCTTTATTAGTAGAAAGAAATATGCAAGTAGGTGGTTTTGTAGGTGACTTCTGTTGTACTCTACATAACAATGAAAAAGTAAATACAATAATTAATACAAAGATTTTATTATGTATGGTAGTTGTACTTTGTTTAAGAAATCTTTTTCTAGTCGTAGATCATATTATTCACCTATATTTTTTACTAGTATTTTGATGTTTTATTTTGAAATTTGTTTTTAACCTACCTGGAGTGGATTCTGTTTATACTATAGGTCAACAATGCATGGGCACAGTTTGGCTTTATCCTCCTTTACTGATCAGCACCACATTAACATCCTCAAGTCCAGCAGAACAAGATTTCTGTTTTGCTCTTCTTCAGGAGCAGCCTGGCTATTCTTGGCTCTTTATTTTTCTATATGTATTTTAGAGTCATTTTTCTCAAACCTTATTGGGAATTGGATTAGGAATTTCATTGACTCTACAAATCAATTTGAGGAGCATTAATGATTTTGTAATTTCTCTGTAGAGATCTTAAATACCTTTTTTAAGGTATTCCTAGATACTACATATTTTCTGGTAGATATTATATCTGTGGTATGTGTAATATAAACATATGATATTTCTTTAAATATATTTTCTAATTGTTCACTGTTGGTGGATAGGAATTGAACTGAAATTTAGATACTCTTCTTAAATCCTGCCACTTTGCTGGGCTCCCCTTGTAATTCTAGCAGTTAATTGATAGTCTTTTTTTGTATAAATCGTATCTGTAAATAAGAACATTTTTCTATTCTATTTTTAATCCTTATGCTTCTGATACTTCCTTCTCTCTCTCTGTTGTATGCCCACTGGAATCTCCAGAGCAGTGTTGAAAGAGACTGCTGATAGTAGCCACATATGTTTACACTGTTTGCCCATCTCAGATGACAAAATGTCTGTATAACATTATTGTTAAATATGTATTTAAAATGTTTCTATTTTATTTTATACAGCCAATCTTTATAAACTAATTTTTATGGTAATATTTTCAAAAACATTAGTAGGATAGTAAAATACCAATTTTAAATTGCTTTAATTATAAGTAGGTATATGTGGTCACTTATTTATAATACTTTGTAAAATCTCTTTTTTTAGAATAATATTATAATCACACATACAGTTGAACTCAAAGTTAACTCAGTCAATACATTCAAAAAAACAAATGTTAAAGCACCTAAAAAAGACCTTTTAAATTACTGTAGCCACTTAAAATATCTTATAATAAGTACTAAAAAAGAGTTTTGTAGGTCTTAAAATTTGAGGTATAGTTTCTATATAGCATTATATTAAATTAATTTTGTTTTATAAATTCAGTCATTATCCACATTATAGAATAACAGAAGATAGATTCACCATAAGATTCCTTAACACATGTAAATATGGCAAAATGGTCACTAAACTTTAAATCATAACAAATAGATTCAGGTTATATATATTTTTTGTACTTCCCTCCCTCCCTCCCTCCTCCTCGCGGCTTCTTTCTCTCTTCTAAATTTTCTCTTAGGATTTTAGTAATCGTAAGTTTGCTTATAAAAAATCTTTATTGCTTCATGTGGGTATTGTTTCCTTTTTATTTACAAAATTATAGAATTTTAAAACTGAAGGATCTTTATCCTTTACTTTAGACCTTTATAGATGAAATAACTGAGTTAGTAAAACATGGTAGACTTGCCCAGTGTAACATTGCTCATTGAATAAGCCAGCACTGCATATTTGAAATTCTTTCTATACCATAAAATTGTGCCTCTTGGGAGTGTGGGTGGGGAGATAGATTCAGCTTAACATCATCTTAATTTGTTAGTTGGGATGTATTGTCATACTTAAAGCATTTTATTCTTGTAGGCAAGGTCTTAGACCTATTCCTGAAGCAGAAATTGGATTGGCAGTTATTTTCATGACTACAGAGAATTACTGTAATCCTCAGGGCCAGCCCAGTACAGGTAATTAAAGCATTATTTTACTGAATCTTTATCAACTTTATTTATTATGTAAATTGATAAACAGTCTGTATGCACGTTACTGTATACTTGCCGGGGGTGACTATTTTCAACATCTTTTAAAACTTACCTTTTCCATTCAATCACTTACTCATTTGATAAATATTTGTGTCTGCTGCATACTGGGCACTGTTCTAAGTCCTGAAGATACAGTAGTGAACAAAGTAAACTAGTTACCTGTTAATTGTGAACTTTATATTCTAAACGTCAGGATTCAGACAATTAACAGGCAAGCAAACAGACACTTATGATAAGTTGTTTTAGGGCCAAGTACAAAGATGAAGCTAAAACACAGTGAGATGGTAGTGATTTGGAGTGGACTGTTGTAGGTAATGTTGGGGCCTCAGGCATTCTGCATACGAGAGAAGGCCACTGCGGGGATCTGAGGAGCAGAGAGCCAGGGAGAAGGACCTGATTACAATGGCACCTGCGTGGAGAATGGATTCCAGGATCCAGAATGGGGGGTGGGGATGTGAGTGGAAAGCTCTCATGGAGGTCCAGGTGGGAGTGCCGGGGGCCTTAGACTGCGGTGGCAGCCATGGAGAAGCAGAAGTGCAGATTCAGGGCAGATTTTGGAAACAGCTTGTAGTTTTTGGCACAAGTCACTGGTTGCTGGTGGTGCTGTTACTGAGATGAGAGGTGCAGACTATAGTCAGCTCAGTGTCGACTCTCATAGCTGGCACACTGGGAGGCAGCAGCACTTGCCCCTTTGTTATTTAAAATACATTCTTCTGCTTTTGAAAATAAGCAGATGTTGCCATCATGATGATTTATTTATTCTTTTCTGCTTGCTTTTGTACCCTAGATATTTTTATGTTTTTTCTCCCTAGGAACTCTCTCTTCTCCTCTTCCCATGCCTATGAGAGCATCCATTCTGTATTGCTTTATACATTTATTTTTCTATAGCTACTTGTTAGCAATTATTGGACTTGACCAAAGAAGACAGCACTACCTCATCGAGCACCCAGGGGTATTGTTCACATTGTGGCCCACTGAATGGCAGCCTGTGGAGTTGAACAGCATCCCTCCTGAGTGGCTCTACTCTGCCACCTGGCTCAGACGGGTCAGGAATTTGCTAAGCTAGATTTTGGAAGGAGTGAGCCATTAGAGCAGGGGTGTCAGACTCATTTTCAACGAGGGCCACATCAACCTCGCAGTTCCCTTCAAAGGGCCAAAATAATTTTAGGACTGTATAAATGTAACCACTCCTTACGTGTTAAGGAGTTGAAATTACATTTGGCCCTTTGAAGGCAACCGCGAGGCTGATACGGCCCCTGGTGAAAATGAGTTTGATACTCCTGCATTAGAGCCTAGTGACCAGGAATTGCTTAGGTGTATAGGTCATTACTAGTAATGTTTAGTAATAGTGGTGGCTGTCTCTTGAGTTTGCAGACACTGAAGCAAGCGATTTACATACATCATCAAAATTTGGCCTGCACAATGATTCTTTAAGATAGATGACATCATCTGCACCTTATAGATTAGAGAACTGATGTGTAAAGAGGTTAAGAAATTAGCCAGAGGTCACATAGGAAATCATTTGATTCAAACTAATGCTTCAGTGAAAACTATTATGATTTAATTACATGGCAGTGCAGATGGCAGAACTTTGTGAAGTTTTGAGAAACGGTGTTGGATGATGGGGAACAGAACTGAAAGGATAGATGTCTGAAGAAAATTTGACAGGCTAGTATTTTACTATGGATAAGAATGCTTATTCTCCTGATATCTCTGCTTTTCCCATTGAGCACAGTGGGTATAATTTTCTGTCTGTATGTAGCTAACCTTCAACTGCAAAGTTTTAAATGCTTGTGAAGTTTCCAGTATGTCCAAATAACTTATCTTGCTGGAATTGTGCTATGTTGAGTATTTTCCCAAAATTTATGACTAACATTCCCAGAATACGTCTTTAGAGTCAAAGCTAAAGGCAACTTCTCAGCCTCTTTAGAGAGAAGGGCTACAGTGTGGATACCAGAGAGAGCCATGTTCTTAAAGAAGCTGTACTACCTCAGAAATAGCATATGCTATAGGTGTTGTTTTATTGCAGTGATTTCTGTTCTGTTACAGAAAAAAAACACCCTAATAATTTTAGACTTTTGACAATGCAACACAAAACATGTTAAAACAGCCCTGGCTGGTGTGGTTCAGTGGATTGAGTGCCAGCCTGCGAACCAAAGGGTCACTGCTTCAGTTCCCAGTCTAGGGCACATGCCTGGGCTGCCAGCCCGGTTCCCCAGTAGGGGGCACGTGATGGGCAACCCACACATTGATGTTTCTCTCCCTCTCTTTCTCCTGTCCTTCCCTTCTGTCTAAAAATAAATAAATCTTTTTAAAAAATGTTAAAACAAACAGAATCATGTGTCTTCGTAGCTCCACCTGTCCTAGCCCTTGTTTGGGACAACTGTCTTCTGTCTTTTAGAAAACTAGTTCTCATCTACATAAATGTTTCAGAAACATTTTTTAATGCAAATTCACATTCTCCAAAGTTCAAGGTATTCTGGGATATGGCCAAGGCTTCTTTTGTTGTTGTTGTTTTGGTTTGTTTGTTTTGATTGATTTTATGCTCCTGTTTCTCATACAAGTGCCAAAAACTCCTGGGCTAGAATATCTAGGGAAGAACTAACTACAGAGGAGCCTTCTTGTATGTAAATGGAAGAGCTGCTCCTACTACAGGCTTCAGTCATTCCTTATTCTGGCAAGACCTGAAGTTTTTCCTCTGCAGCTGCTGCTCCAGAGGCCTGCTGCCATCCCTGCCCACAGTCACTGCCCTGTGAGAAACCTGTCTGTCTGTCTGTCTTGAGGGCTGTTTAGTGCTCCCAGTAGAGGTCCTGCCTCCATACTCATCTCTTTTTTTTTTTGGTTCACAGGCCTGCGCACAGTCCACTGAGCTACACCAGCCAGGGCCTATACTAATCTCAATAGTTGACATTTTGCTCTCCCACTGCAATCACCTTCCCTTTAAAACTTTTAATCCTCATTATCAGTAGAGTAAATCCCTAACTCTCTGCCTAGACTTCTGAGCCCTCAACAGTTTAGCTTTAGCTTGTCTCTCCTTATCCTCACCTTCTTTAAAAAAAAAAAACACATCCTTACAGAATACTTGTGCTCTACTGTTTATAGTCCTCATCCTCCTTGACCTTGCTCATCATGATCCTAGAATGCCAGCACTGCTGTTCCAAATTTGATTCACTCCACAGGTGCTCCCTCTCCTTCATGGAGTTTTTCTGAGTTGTTTTCTCTCCCATAATTCTCTTCCAAGTCAGAATTAATTACTCTATTTTCTGTACCCCAGTAACTTTTGTTTGCATTCCAGTTAGAGTTTCTTTCTACTTTGAAATATAACTGGCTATTTTATGCCTTTTTCAGCTTCTGGATTGATTGTAAGATCTTGTCAATTTTCTCTGACAGCACCAAGCACATCACTTGTTTGTAGGAGGTATGAATATTAATTGAACTAGGTTATCCATATGTAAGATTATCTGTGCCAGTGTGGAGGAACAGAATTTTATCATCCATGTTTAGATATGTATTTATGGCCACAGGGGCCCTAGATATCATCTAAGCTGTCTTTTTATTAAAAGGTATGAGGTCTCAAGACTAACAAAACTTAAGGTCCCAGAGATACTTTATGTCCAAGATAATCTTAAAGTTTGGGTTTATAGCCCTGGCTGGTGTGGCTCAGTGGATTGAGTGCCAGCCTGTGAACCAAAGGGTCACCGGTTTGATTCCCAGTCAGGGTACATGCCTAGGTTGCAGGCCAGGTCCCCAGTAGGGGCGCCTGAGAGGTAGCCGTACATGGATGTTTCTCTCCCTCTCTTGACCCCTTCCTCTCTAAAAATAAATAAATAAAATTCTTTAAAAAATTTAGGTTTATAGACTAGTACTTTTTCTGTTGTATCATTTCAGGTAGAAACAAGGTCATAAGGAATTGGTAAAAATCTACATTGTAATTAGTAGTATTACTTCTTGTACATATTCATAGGTAGGTCTGTGTGGGTTCCAAGTCATATACATCTGACTTAAAATTTTAGAACACCATACATTATTTGTCTTTCACTGCCTGGTTTATTTCGCTTAGCATAATGCTTTCCAGTTCCATCCATGTTGTCACATAGGGTAGGAGCTCCTTCTTTCTTTCTGCTTCAGAGAATTCCATTGTGTAAATGTACCATATTTTTTGATCCATTCATTTACTGATGGGCACCTAGGTTGCTTCCAACACTTGGCTATTGTAAATTGTGCTGCTATGAACATTGGGGTGCACAGGTTCTTTTGAATTGGTGTTTCAGGGTTCTTAGGGTATAATCCTAGCAGTGGAATTGCTGAGTCAAAAGACAGATCCATTTTTAGTTTTCTGAGAAAATTCCATACTGTTATGATCTCACCTCTAACAGGAACCTAAACAACAAAACAAACAAACAAGCAAAATATAACCAAAGACACTGAAATAAAGAACAGGCTGACAGTGACCAGAAGGGAGAGGGGAGGGAGTTTCAGGGGAAAAGGGGAAGGGTTTACAGGAACAAGTATAAAGGACACATGGACAAAAATGGGAGGGGGAGGTGGAAATGGGAAGGAGGTGGGGAGGGCTGGGAGGATAGGCTGGGATGAGAGTAAAAGACAGAAAACTGTACTTGAACAACAATTAAAATAAAATTTAAAAAAAGGAAAAATTTTAGAAAGTCTTGAAGGTACAGAATATGCATGTCTTGCTCTCTTCTACTTTCTTTGCTCCTTCTGTGTCATTCATTTACTTATTCACCCAGTATTTATTGCACATTTCTTACATATTTATAATTATTCTAAACGCTTGGAACAAAAAGGTACGCAGATCAGAACTAATGCCTACCTTCTGGTATTTTGAGCAAGGAGAACAATAATAATTGCACATAAGCTTATTGTTGACAAATATCACTTATCCTGGGCCACTAGAGTCCATTTATAAATGTTTCTTTTAGTGATGGTATAACCATCCATAATTATATTTTTTCCAAATGTCTGTACAAGCAGAAATGAGTTTTAGGGGTATGTGTGTTTAAAGAAATGCCAGTGAGCTTCTAAGGTGGTCACATAAGAAGAGAGTCAGAAGTCTTTAAATATCTGAATTTGGAATCAGTACTAAACATTTATTAAACACATCCTATGTCATGAGGACCTAACAGTGATAATTTAGTTTACATACTTAGTAAATGCCAATGTAAAAAATTTTTCAGTTAACAATTTAATTCCATTAACTTATATTCCAAATTGGAATATAAGTTGGTATAACTTATATACCAAACATTGCTCAAGGACTGGAGATTGAGAAATGAGCAGACTCTGTCCCTGCTCCCAGTCAAAAGGAGAAGTAACAAGTGGACAGTGCATCACACAGTGAGGCAGTGATAACACTCACACTTCCACAGCGCTTACTGCTCCAAGAACTATTCTCAGTGCTGTGTGTCAGTTCATTTTGCCCTCAAAACAACTTTTGAGGAAAAATGCGATAAGTCCCCCATTTTATAAATAAGGAAAGTGTGGCATAGAGGGGTTAAATAGTGCAGGTCCCACAGCTGGAGATAAGTGTGTTAAAGTTAGAGTGATGATGTACAGGGGGGCATGGAAGCTGAAATGAGGGGCACCTGCTTCATTCAGTATAGGGTGTGGCAGACCCTTCTGTGTGGTGTGGGCCCAGCTCCCACTTGGAGAGGCGCAGGACCCACGCCCACAGGTAGGTTCCCTCATGGGTAATCAGATTTACAATGTACCTAGGCTGTTTTGAGGATTGCTCTTTGCTAAAACTCCCTCACCCTGCAAGTGCTAAACCTTGGGCCCAGTGTAACCGGCTGCCTATTCATTTGCTAATATCCTTCTTCTGTGATGGAATGAGGGGCATTGGCTCCTTTGTTGTAACTGGGATAGTGAGGAAGAACCATCTTGTAATGTGAGGAGATTTTTAGAATAAAGGCCTGTCGGTGTCTGAGGCCGCAGCTTTTCTCTCCTCTTGAGAGAAAAGCCATGCTGTCGTCCTTATTCCTCCACCAGACTCAGTGGTCTGTGGGCATGTTTTAATTCATCCATAATGACGTGGACACTGCTGGCTGGTGTCCGCATCAATAGGGCATTCAGGAAAAGTATGCCAGGAAAGGTGCACTTAAGTTGTTACACTAGTAAATAAAATTATGAAGCAATCATGGTTTTCTGTATTAGCCAAAGTATTTGTCTAAAACTATGTATTTTTTCAAATAGTGTATTCATTGTGAAAATAAAACTTATATTGCCCTGGCCAGGTAGCTCACTTGGTTGGAATATCATCTCCTATACCAAAAGGTTATGGGTTCGGTTCCTGGTCAGGGCACAGAACTAGGTTGCAGGTTCGATCCCCAGGTGGGGTGCATATGGAGGGCAGTTGATCAATGTTTTTCTCTCACATCGCTATGTGCATGTGTGTGTGTATCTCTTTCTCCCCTCTCCCTCCTTCTTCCTTCTTGCCTTGCTTTTTCTCCTTTCCTCTCTCTCTAAAATCAATAAATACATCCTCAGGTGAGGAATAAAAAATAAAACATTGATTTTGATTTATGTAGATGGTAGAGTAGATACACTTTCGATGGGGAGGAAATGTAGTTTTTTGGCCTGTTGACTTAAAGCATTATTTGAATTAGATTAGATTTAAGTTGATTATTTTTATTCAGGTTGACAATACTTTACTGTGAAGGATTTGATGTTCCTATAAAATGATTTAGTTTTGATAAGCTCATCACAGATGCCAACAGGCTGCTGATAGGCCATTTTGCTAAGTATTTGTTGGTACCACTGAATGGAGACAATCATGTGCTCTTACCTGGTTAATTCCCTCAGCATGACACAGTCTAAAAATGGTGAGTGACCAAGTGTCCTTGTGTCCAGCAGTTGTGTTCTTTCTCTCACTTGTGTAATTTACAGGATCCAGGACAATGACTCCAGGGCCAAACCTTTTCCAAGGCTTATCAGTCAAAGAGAAGCTCATGCTAACTGCCCCAGTGAACACTGTGACATATGAAGCCAACACAGAGTCAGAGCAAGGAGCTACATGGTAAAGTTTTACTGTTAAGAAACTGTCATTATAATTCTGTCAAATTAAGTCATCGTCTTGGGAGATGAGAGAGAGGGGTGCCAGAGAAAATAATGTTTTAGCAGAGATCAGCAAACTTTCTATAAAGGACCAAATTAAATATTTTTTGGCTCTGTCGCAGCTGCTGAACTCTGCCATTGTACCAGGGGAGCAGCCACAACCGCATGTGAATGAGTGAGAGTGGCTGTGCTCCAGAACACTTAACGTACAGAACATGTGGCCAGCCCTCATCTGCCAGCTTGTCTTGTGACAAAGGTTTTTTTGTTACTTGCAAACATACACAGAAGACCATTAAGAATTATATGCTTTATTTGTGACTAATGAAATAAGTTTCAAATGAATTTGTTTGTATTATATGATGTTACCTGTATTTGAACATTACTTACAGTTTAGGAGATACTTTATATGTGCCTATCTGGCTAATCTGAATAATTAACACAGTGTATTTTATTTTAAATAATCCATAATGAACTGTTCATATTGAAAGATACTTGGGTATCACTATATATGACCACATTTCAGTTTTCCTGAAATGTACCACGTTTTATATTGAGGCCAGATAAAACTTTTTAAAAAGAAACTTTTAATGTCTTTAAAGTCCCTTGAACAACAGCTTTACTTGTTGTTCAAGACCCTATATATTCAACCATGCATTGCAGAACTCTGTGTGTGTACATGTGCTTAAAATATTTTTCTGGCAGTCTAGAGTTGAGTTCTGTTGTACAGGCTGCTGTCTTGCTGGAATATAATGACATCAGTTCATCTAAAGTGATCTGAATATCCTATTACTTGATTTTGGAGATTATTCTTTTTGTGACTTCCCATTTTTTAATTAATTTTTTGCATGGAAATAATTTATAAATCTTAAACTAAGCAAAATTTAGCTGGGATTCTCACCTCCTTTAATTTGTAATAGGACATAAGATTGATATTCCATGTGTGCTTGGCAGTGTTTCCTGGCAGAGTCTGTCTGACAGCATGTGCTGTAGGGGTGAAGAAAAAAGGTGTCACTCATACTCAGGGAGTGTCGATGACACAACAGCTACTTCCTTGGGGAGAGTAAAACACATTGCTGAGTTACCGTTTAAGTATAATTAGGTTCTAAAACTGCATTACATTTGTACTACTGAAAGGACTTTGTTTCGGGTAAGAATTGCTGTAGACTTGGTTGACTTGCATTCTTTTCTTTTGCTACAGTATGGATTTGAGTGAAAGACCAAAAGAAATCAAAATCTCCAGAATGGAACAAAAATTAGGAATGTCTTCACAAGAAACATCCACTGTAAAGGAATCCCTCAAAATAAGCTCTGATCATAATACTGTAGCATCAGATACTCTAGAGAGGATAAAAATTCCCAACTATCAGCTCACACCAGGAAAGCTCCCAGGGGTAAATAGAAGTAGAGAGCGAGCTTCCCAGCAACCACAGACCAGCTCCATCCGGAACTACTTCCAGCCGTCTACCAAAAAAAGGTACATCTTCACAGCACCTTCATGTGTCTGAGAGACTAATGTTTATGTGATTGTAGAATGGTGTTCAGTCTGCGGAAAGCTGTGACCTTTGACCTTGCTCCCTCACTGTGGTCACTGGATGGACTTCCATTTTTTTCCTTCTCTGCCTTAGCTCGTACATTGTTTCCTTGGCTGCACTTGTCTTTCATCTTGCCTGTTTCAGCCTCTTTCACTTTCATGAGGTAGGACCTGCTCCATCAATGTTTTCTCAATTTCTAGAACTGTTAATCTCTTCCGGGTCCTTTTATACATTCAAGAGCTCTATCTCATTTCTTAAAACCCTCCCTTGGCTCAGTTTCTTCCTATTGCTACTGCCTTTTTTCTTTTATAAACATGTTAAAATTCTCAGAAAAGGAAATGATTAGTTAGTGCTCCCATTTCCATATGAGATATTTCTAAACCATGACAATTTTGTCTTGTCATGACACCCTTGAAATTAACCACTGGCACATCGCCAACGTGAGTGGCCTGTTGGTGGCATGCAGCTCCTGAGCCATTCTCCTCGCGTCCCTTCTCAGTTGTGTGGCAGTGGTCTGTCCAGCTCTTTCTGTTTCTGACTGGCCCTTTGCTCCTTTTCTGAGGCTTTTTTCCTCCTACCACTCCTTTTTGTCTGTTTAATCTACCTTCAGGGTTTCATGACATTATTACAGATGGGAAATATCTTTGGCCCTAACTCATCCTTTAAGCTTTACTTTCCCACAGGAATTTCCTGCTCTTTTTCCAAATGATAGCCCTGAAACCTTTTCTCCCCTGTGACTCAATGAGTAATTCTTTTTGTTAGGCGTTCACTTTGTCAAAATTTTTTACTCTTTCTTCTCTGTGCCCCAGTAAAGCCAGTAGTTTGATTCTTATTTTGAGTATCTTATAAATTCTTCCCTTTCCATCTGTTTGTGTTACTACCTCTCTGGTTCAAACTCTGACTACCTCACTTACTACAAAATCCCTTGATCAGTCTTTCCAGTACCCTGACTTAGCTTAGAATTATTAAAATGTCACCTGACTTCCAGTTCAATGTGAACCCAGTAAACTGGAGAATAGAGACCTGAGCTTTTGTTTCCTCTGTGGGCCTTAGTACAATTTAAATGAATAGTGTTCATTATTTATGGAATGAGCAATACAGTGTTGTCTAGAAAATGCTTAGTCACTTTCTGTAGTCACATATCACTTGCCCTGTGTAGCCGGTAGTTTATTTTGGATTAGCCCCTCTGACTTACTATCTTGAATCCAGCTCATTAACCCATCAGGTTTTATTCTTGCCCACAAGTTCCCTACATTATAGAGTAAGCTATTGTTTCCTGGCAGGAAGTCCTTTGTCTTTTTATATTTTTCTCCATATTGATTTGCCAACTATTGCTACTTCAGCAAAGATAGACATCTCCATGTTTTTTAGCTGTACGGCTGGTCAGTCCTCTCAAAACAGTAGAGTATATATGAATTATGTACTGTTTTCAGATGTCTTTTTAAATTTCCAGTGATACTATTAATTAATAAAACCAAGAACATGGTGAATTAAATGCAGGAGGAGTGAATATTGCCAGACTCTTAAATTACTTAGCTGTGTTCATTGTCTGTTTTTGTTTTTTCCTCTTCTTTTTTAAATCTAAGGGAAAGGGATGAAGAGAATAAAGAAATGCCATCGAAATCAGCAAAAATGGAAATGTCTTGTACTCTTCTAGAACAAACACAACCTGCTACATCCTCAGTGTGTAGAAATGAGGAGCAGCATTTATCTCAGAATGAGCCAGTGGGGGAAAAAACAGATAACTTATTTACAGATGTGGATTCAAAATCCACTGTGAAAAATTCTGCCAATGAATCTCTTTCTACAGAAAAACAAAGATCAGAAAAAAGGAAAATTGATGTAGCCACAGAAAATGAAGTATTTGAAGAGGTATTCAAGAACACAAAATTAGAGTTAGAAATTGAAGTGAAAACTCAAAAACAAAAGGAAGATGTCAAAATTAGAAAAATGCCAAGATTGGACATAGAAACAAATGGCTCTTTTAATGATGAAACAATACCAGAAAGTAACAAAATATCTGTAAGTAACATTTTTAAAAGATTTTATTTATTTATTTTTAGAGAGAGGGGAAGGAAGGGCGAAAGAGAGGGGGAGAAACATCAATGTGTGAGAGAGAAATCTATCGGTTGCCTCTCACACATCCGACACTGGGGACCAGCCCGGCAACCCAGGCGTGTGCCCTGACTCTGGAATCGAACTGCTGACCTTTCAGTTCACAACCCAGCACTCAGTCCACTGAGCCATACCAGCCAGGTCTGTAAATAACATTTTTTAATGAAAAGTATTGCAAAGAGAAACTTAGAAGGTTAAAAAGTATTTAGATATTTGTACTGACAGTATGAGCATTTGTTGTTTCCTTGAAATAAAATTAGTATCTTTAACACCCAGTATTAAGTATAAGAATTAATGGTTGATAAGGTAAATGTTAAAAAATGACTCTTTGACAGTATATAATAGATGACAGGAAATAAAGCTGTTATTCATGATCGTTTGGTAGATTTCCAGGCTGCACTATTGTATCACACATTTGTCCATGAATGTAAGTATAGGTGATGCCTTAATAGAGGAAATACAGACAGAAAAATTAAGAAAGTTACTGAAACTAAGTATCTACTAAATAAATCTTTAGGATAAATCAAGTGTAACATCAGCAGGAAGTTTTTTCATTTTTGACCTTTAATATCCTATCTTATTTTCTTTTATGTTGATCATTGTTTTGCCCACTTAGGTCTAAGAAACTCTTCATATTATTTCCTATTTTATACATCAGTAAGTAGCCTACTATCTGTAGATAATTTAGCTCATTAGGTAAGAGCACAGACCCTGTGAAATAAAAATTTAATATGTGGCCTCCCACCAAGGTCTGTTAGTTCTGCCTTCATTCATGGTCATGTGTGGTTACCCCCTCCTATAACTCAGTACACCCAGTTTTCTTCCCAGAAAAAGTTCCTTTATTGTATTAATTAGAATTCCTTTGTGATCTTTAAAATTCTAAAATCAGTGGCTTAAATAAGATAGTTAATTTTTTCCTATAAAAGAAGCCCAGAGTAGGTAGGTAAGCAACGCTGTCAGTCCACGCCTTTAATTTGCTGGCAGTCTGCCTTCTGTCTCTGCGGGGTGGCCCCTCCAGTGTCACGGTGACTTTCCACAGAGGAAGCCTGGTGCGGAGAGAATTAGCTGAAGGCCTTTCCGCTTGAGTTTCTTCCCACCTTCTAAGGCGCTTCCTCAGAAACTCAACTTGATCATGTGGTGCATTGGCTGGAATTCAGTCGTGGTCTGCACCACTCCCCATCCCCGTCATTAGGCACATTGCTGTCCCTAGTGGACTCATCATTGTAAGGAAGGGAGAGCATGGATGCTAAGATGCCCTGTAGTTGGACTGAGAACTTCAGAGACAGAGGGCTCTTTTATTATCAAAGGTTGAAGATTAGCTGTCAGTTTACCAAGAAATTAATTAAACCAAGTGGTTTAAATATCCTACATGTCACTTGTGGAGCAAATGCCACTACAGTGGAGAGCTAGGTAAGTTAGCTTAATGTGGTGTGTAGTAAAATCCAAGGAACGATTACTTAACCAAGTTTAATAAAATTACGTCTCCATAAAGATATGTTTATTCTACATCAGTTGTGAATTTACATTGTCATGTTAGCTCTAGCCTGTTCCAGAACCTGTGTCCAGGTGTCTTAATATAAATCTTCAGTCTGTATTTTTTATAGTATTTTTTCAGTAACATTTAACCCCCTTACCCCCTCCCCCCACTGTTATCCCTGTGCCCACACTGTTGTCCATGTCCCTGATTCCTTTTGCCTTTTTGCTTAGTCTCTGTACCTCCTAACTGCCCACTCCAAACAAGCTATCAGCCTGCTCTCTCACTATGAATCTGTCTCTGTTTTGCTTATTAGTTCAATTGTTCATTAGGTTCCACATGAGTGTGATAGCATGTGGTGTTTGTCTTTCTCTGACTGGCTTATTTCACTTAGCATAATGCTTTCCAGATCCATTCATGCTGTTACAAAGGGTAAAATTTTCTTCTTTTTTGTGGCTGAGTAGTATTCCATTGTATAAATGTCCCATGTCTACTGACAGTTGGTCTGCTTCCATATCTTGGTGACTGTAAATAATACTGTAGTGAACATAGGGGTGCTTATATTCTTTTGAGTTAGTATTTTAGGTTTCTTTGGATAAATTCCCAGAAGTGTAATCACAGAGTCATAAGGCAATTCCATTTTTAATTTTTTGAGATATCTTCATACTTCTTTCCACTGCACCAGTCTACATTCCCACCAATAGTACAAAAGGGTTCCCCTTTCTCCACATCCTCACCAGCAATGGTTTGTTGATTTATTGATGATAGTCATTCTGAACAGGATGAGTTAGTATCTCATTGTGGTTTTAATTTACATTTCTCTTAGTGCTGTTGCTCTTAGCAATATTTTTTATGACATATCTCCTTAGGCACAGGAAACAAAAGAAACAATAAAGAAATGGGACTGCATAAAACTAAAAAGTTTTTGTATGGCAAAGGAAACCAACAACAAAATAAAAAGACAGTCTACTGAATGGGAGCACATACTCACAGATACGTCTGATAAGAGTTTAATGTCCGAAATTTATAAAGAATTTATAAAACTCAACACCAAAAAAACATGCAATCCAATTAAAAAATGGGCAAACGACCTGAATAGACAGTTCTCCAAAGAGGACATACTGGTGGCCAGTAAACATATGAAAAGATGGTCAATGTCAGTAAGTGTTTGGTCTTTAGAAAGTTAGGCCCCAGTTACATTAATGTGGCCACACATTTGAAAATGTGTTTGCCTCGTGGTACCCTTTCCTCCTGTATTTATTCTGATTTTCTCTTATATGTTTTTATTTTCTTTTTCTCATCATCTTGTCTTATTGCATATGTCAGTCTTTTTTTAGTAGCCTTATTTTTTCTTCTCCTTCAATTCTTTCCCAGATTGGTCCACTTCTCACACTGGCCACAGCTCTGTCTGGAAATGGTCCTGGTTCTAGTCACAGAATTCTTTGGTCCATCCTGTATGGCTGCTAGTTAATCTTCCTAAATATCTACTCTGCACATTCTCCCAGGGCTCATGTTACTACGGAAATAGGCATCAGAGCCCAGGCTTGGAGGGGCAAGAAGTGCACACCACGCCACACTGATATGGGGCCCCTTAGACAAGGCTTTTGTGGGCCTGAAAAGATCTTTCATTTAAATGCTGAGGTTTACATGCTATGTAATGTTATCAGGGGATATTATTTTATTTTGCTCTGTGATTCTGTAGCATAATTTCCTTTGTCCTTATTTTACTATTTCAGGATTCATGACATTCTGAATTAAAAATATAGTACAAAATAAATAGGTTGTATAGACTTTGGGAGAGTGAATAGCAATTTAAGCCAGACCTTTGGATATTCTAAAAGTGAAATTACTGTATTGTGGCACTGTAATTTTTTTGTAAAAATTTTGTTAACTTGCACTGAAAGCAAAAATACTTCTGTAATTTTTAAAAACTTTTTATTTTGAGGTTATTGTTTATACATATGTTGTTGTAAAGGATTATATATAGAGATCCCATATACTTTTCACCCTGTTTCTTTAACTGTAACATCTTGCATAGCTAGAGTATGTGCCAGGGAGTTGACATGGGTACACTTCATCAGCCTTACTCAGACAGTGTGAAGTCATTTTGAATTCTTTGACTTTTGTCATTTTTAATCATATAAAATGTCTGAAAGTCCTTGTGAGTGCTCATGGATCAAAGGAATTGCACCTAATATTTCTGGCTACAGAAGTGGTTATCAGAAAAATTATTATTAATCCTTTCATTTAAAAAACACTGCAGTTAGTTTTAAGAAGGCAAAAAATGTTATACTTCTCGTTGACATTGGATTCCTTAGTTACATTTCAGAAAGGCAATTTCTAAAATAATGTTGATGGAGGAACCGCCATTTTCCTATTTGGGGATTTAAACAGAGATTCTAGCACGTCTGAGTTTCTGTAAGCTGAACTAGAAAGCTCTTGGCCAGATACTCCTGCTCACAGTTTATCCTGCTATAAGTGGTAGCTGTGCCTGAGTCTGGGCCTTACTTTCAGTCTTCCAGCCTCCTTAAAATACAAACATGATTGGGCATCCTTGTAAACATTGTTCTTCTTCCTAACAGCACCTACTGTCTACACAACATTTCTCCTTAACCTCATTCCACCTCCAATTCTAAATTAAACTTTTTCCTCTCTAATAACAATAGCATCCTCCAGAGCCCAATGCAATAGCTACTACTCACTGGACACCATCATTTGTTTACAGCAGCCCTGCAGTGAAACATACTCTCTGCCTTGAAGAGATTAGGAAACTGACAGTAGGAGGTGTTAAGTAGCTTGCCATGGTCACGTAGTGAGGTCTTGATAATGCTACAAAACACAGGTCTACCCTGCTGGGATAAGTCCAAGTGTCTGGGAAGGGTATAGGATGATTCTCAGACAGGGAATACAAACTTGTGTAAGGGGATGAGCATGTTTGAAGGAGTGAGGCAAGATGGGGAGAGAAGGTGTGGGCAAGTGATTTGTTCTGCCTATGAAAACAGCTTCCAATGGGAGATGTGTGTGAGAATACTCAGTGGAAGGGCACATGGTAGGCTTGGAATATGGGTCTTAATCTCACTATTGATAAACGTTAATACACTTTGGTCCCTAAGCAAACACAAAGTACAGTTGTTTTTCTGCCCTTTTCTGTCCAATTTATTAAAGTTTTTCTGTATTTTTATTACAGAATCAGTGAAATAATATGCCCCTCTATTGTATCCCAAGGGACTGTAGTTTTCACTGAAAGTATTAGAAAGCCATCTGTGTAATACACTTTTGTCTAGAACATGGTTTAGATACATGAATGTGAAGGAGAGTATGATTATATATAGGCTGTCTCCATTTTATGACAGATAAACATCATAAATAATTAAAGTAACTCTTTTTGGATTCAGGGTGCTGTAAAATGCAATTTTAAATGTAAATTTAGATAGAATCCCTTAAAAGTGTTTGTTTTTTTTTTAACTGTAAAAGTAATGCATAATAATAGAGAAACATGGAAAATTAAAAGACAGTAACAATTTTATTGATAAATTCTCCTGACTGAAGGTAACTGTTGTTAATATTTTGGTATTTTCTTCTTTAAATCATATTTTGCAAACTTGGAATCCACTGCTAATGTAATTTTGTAGCCATTTTATGCACTTATTTTATGATCATTTCTCATATTAAATGTTCCTTATTTATATAACTTACATGAACTTAGATTGCTTCCAGCTCTTTGATCTTAGAACTCTCATACTACAGTATATATTCTACATATATTTCTATTCTCATCTTACAGTTTCTCTAGGAAAGATACTTTTTTAAAAATATATTTTATTGATTATGCTATTACAATTGTCCCAGTTTTTGCCCTTTGCCCCCCTCTGCCCAGTACCCCCATTCCCTCCAGCAGTCACCTCCATTTACTTCATGTACATGCGTCATGCATATGAAATCTTTGGTTTCTCTATTTGCTATGCTACTCTTAACATCCCTATATTTTCTGCCTACCATTTATGCTTCTTAATCCCTGAACCTTTTTTCCCCATTCTCCTCCTTCCCCCTCCCAGCTGATAACCCTCCAGATGATCCCCATACCTGTGATTCTGTTCCTGGCCTCATTGTTTGCTTAGCTTGGTTTTTAGATTCAGTTGTTAACAGTTGTGAATTGGTTGCCATTTTAATGTTCATAGTTTTGATCTACTACTTTTTCTTAAATAAGTCCCTTTAACATTTCGTATAACAACGGCTTGGTGATGATGAACTCCTTTAGCTTTACCTTGTCTGGGAAGCACTTTATCTACCCTTCCGTTCTGAGTGATAGCTTTCCTGAATAGAGTAATCTAGGTTGTAGGTCCTAGCTTTTTATCACTTTGACTATTCTTGCCAGTTCTTTGTAGCCTGCAAAGTTTCTTTTGAGAAATCAGCTGATAGTCTTATGGGAATTCCTTTGTAGGTAACTATCTACTTTTCTCTCGCTGCTTTTAAGATTTTCTCCTTATGTTTAACCTTTGGCATATTAATTCTGATGTGTCTTGGTGAGGTCCTCTTTGGGTCCATCTTGTTTGGGACTCTCTGTGCTTCCTGGACTTGAATGTCTATTTCCTTCACCAAATTAGGGAAGTTTTCTTTCATTATTTTTTTCAAATAAGTTTTCAATTTCTTGCTCTTCTGCTTCATCCAGCATCCCTGTGATTCAGATATTTGTATATTTGGAGATGTCTCAAAAGCTCCTTATAATCTCCTCATTTTTTAAAATTGTTTTTTCTTGCTATTCTGGTTGAATGCTTATTTCTTCCTTATGTTCCAAGTTGTTGATTTAAATCTTATCTTCATTCCCCCCACTGTTGGATCCCTGCAGATTTTTCTTTATTTCACTTAATGTAACTCATTTCTGCCTGGATCTTTTTTATGCTGTTGCTGTACCCAGTGAGTTCTTTGAGCATTCTAATAACCAGTGTTTTGAACTCTGCATCTGATAGGTTGGTTATCTCCATTTTGTTTAGTTATTTTTCTGGGGTTTTGTTCTGTTCTTGCATTTGGGCCATATTTCTTTGACTCCTCAATTTGGCAGCCTCTTTATGTTTATTTCTGTGCATTAGGTAAAACTGCTTTGACTCCCTGTCTCGGTAGTGTGGCCTGTTGTGGCGAAGGCATCTATAAATTGTGTGGGACAGAGCCTTAGGTAATTGCCAGTGCAGAGCAACCCACTTCACTGCTTTGATGGCTCAGAGAGGGGACAGTGCTGCTGCCTGGCTTCTGGAGGTTTTCCTGGCCCCTGTCCTGTTCCCAGCCACTTTATTTTATTCCCTGTATGTGACTGGTGCCCTTCTAGCTGTTGCCCTGGTGCTGAATCCCACAGGGGGTGGGTCTGTGTACGTTTCAAGCCCTAAGGCCCTGCAGGCCCTTTAAGCAGAGTCTCCTGAAAATGCGGCAGTTTCTTCTGGCCCCAACCCTTACTAGTTTTTATAGTAAGAAGTTATGGGGTTTATCCTCTGGCACTGGGACCCTGGGTTGTGTGGTCTGGCCTGGACTGGGGTCCCTCTCTCCTGAGGTATCCCTCCCAATTTTTACCCAACGTATGCGGATGCGGAACCACCTGTTTCACCTCCTCTCCATGCCACACTGTGTTACCATGCCTCTCTTCCTTCTCCACATCTCCACCTCTCCTATCCATGTAGATGAACATGGCTTCTTTAAATCTTTGGTGGTTGGACTTCTATACAGCTTGATTTTCTGACGGTTTTGGGTGTTACTTGTTTTGAGTTTTAGTTGAATTTTTTCTGTAGTTTTGCAAGGAGGCAAAGCGTGTTCACCTACACCTCCGTCTTGACTAGAAGTCCTGTAGGGGAGACACTTGAAAGTCAAATTACTCTCCAAGAGCATGAATATCTGTGAGGTTTTCAGAAAGTTACCATTTTATAACTCTGAACAATATTTTTTCTTTAGCAAAAAAATGAAAGTGGGAAGAAACATGAGATTGAGAAAGAGTTACTGTGGTCAACTAAAGAAGAATCATTGGTGAGGAATTTTTTAATTTAATTTTTATAAAGGTTTGAGTTATAAACCGTCATCTCATCAGTTTCTGTCAGTGTTCTTACTGAGGATGAATTATTTCTCTTTCTATATTTTGGTCTCATAATTGGATAGGTCATATAACCATGATAGAGCAAAAGGAATATAGAGAAAAGCCTAAGTATAATTCCCTGCCCACTACTCCATAGATAAGTGACCTTGAACAAGTCATTTTCACATTTATGAGCCTCAAGTCTTTTGTTTATAAAATAAAGTTGACACTTTTCCAACAAGGTTGTTGTTTCTATCAAGTAGAGTAATGGATGTGAAAATTTTCTGAACTCTAAAACAGTACAAAAGCATGAGGCCATTGTAATTTTATTAGAGTTTCTGATTATAGTCTGTCACTATCTGATGAACCTTTTCTTTTGACTTCTTTTTTCTTCTCTCCCTGTCTTTATCTTAGTCCCGTTAGCAGCATCCCTCTGAAAATATATAAAGCAACCTGAAAAACTACGGTGTTCGGCCTGAGCAGCTATAATAATGTTGATGTGTAACCATTAATTAATAACAAATGATGTAAATAATCTCAGTCTGCCACAGGAAGGAATCTTCAGGCTGATTTAATAACTATCCAGAATGAAATGTGGCTTTCAGTAAAAAAAAAATTAGTGTGTCCAGAATTACTGGTTTTTCTGAGGTGTCAAAAATAATTTAAAAATACAAATTATTGAAAATCCAAGAAAGCTTAAATATAAGAACATGTGGAATTAGTTGTATAATAATCTTGGAGTACTTTTTTATCCTTGCCCAGGGATATGTTTATTGATTTTTAAAGAGAGAAGAAGGGAGAGAGCGAGAGAGGGAAATATCAGTGTGAAAGAGAAACATCAATCAGGTTGCCTTCCATATGTGCTCCCATCAGGGTTCCAACCTACAACCTAGGTATGTGCTCTGATGGGGAATCAAACTCACAACCTTTTGGTGTATGTGATGATGCTCCAACCAGCTGAGCCACCCAGCCAGGGCTGGAGTACAGTTTTAGTGAGAGGCAGACAGTTCTGAGATTTCTTGCCAAGAAAATATATACAAGAAGATAAATTGCTTATTGAGGTATTTACTAGAGTAGCTACTAAATTAAAAATGATTTAATATGGTTTTAGTCTGTCATAGATTAGTGTATTATAATGTTTCTAAAGTTACCGAGTACTTGAATAAACACGTTTTACTGGTTTTGAAATAGATATGATTTGATTCCAAATACAAAGTTCTGATGCCCCAAATAAACCTTTTAACTTTTTTTTCCAGATATTTTGACTTTGTTTCTGTAGACCCCTAAATAACAAGTAATTTTACTTTTTCTTATTTCTTTTTATCCATCCATCTTACCCCCGTTAAGAACAATGACAGGCTTCAGTATGAGGATGAAATGCCTCCAAGGAAGATGTTACTGACTGAATTTAGATCACTGGTGATTAGTAACTCTGACTCCAGAAATGTGCCCGATGTAAATGATTATGGTCAACTAAAGAATTTCAAAAAATTCAGAAAGGTATGTATTCCTTTAACTAAAATATCACAAGAAGGCAGGGTTCAAAATACCACTGATGCTAACCAGTAATAAAAGCAATTCATGTTGAAAAGTGATGCTGTTTCTTCTGCTTAAAACAGTTAAAACATGAACTAACCGTTAATATATGGAACACCTAGAATGAAACAAACTTCATTAAGACCAAATTCTTTAAAGTGTGTATTTACCTGGTTTTCCCACTGTAATCAGCATATTGATAGTGTCCTCTCAGTTCTAATACTGATCTGAGACTATCTGAAAGGGTACTTTAACTCAGGACTTTATAAAGATAACAGATTTGTTGCCCTGGCTGGTGTAGCTCAGTAGATTGAGCTCGGGCCCGCAAAACAAAGGGTGGAGGGTTCAGTTCCAAGTCCAGGGCACATGCCTGGGTTTCGGGCCAGGTCCCCAGTTGGGGACGTGTGAGGGGCAACCACACATTGATATTTCTCTCCCTCCTTTCCCCCCTCTTTAAAAAAATAAATAAATAAAATCTTTTTTAAAAAGATAACAGATTTGTTGAAAATAACGGAGCACATTCAATAAGAAAACTAGGCATTTTATTACTACATGTATAATATAAAATAAAATATAAATTTGTATATTGAGTACTACCATCAGACCAGAGTCCTTCCTCTTTAGGTACTGATAAGATTATTATTTTATCACTGTTCTTAAGGAAATATTTCCAATCTAGTCTGTATTCTTTTATTGTCTGTTCTGGGAAATTTTCTTCTATATAAACCTACTACTGACTGTTAGCTTTTGCTTATGCATTTAATGCAAATACAGTAGTAATATTTTTTTAAAGATTTTTATTTATTTATTTTTAGAGAGAGGGGAAGGGAGGGAGAAAGAGAGAGAAACATCAATGTGTGGTTGCCTCTCACGTAGCCCCAACTGGGGACCTGGCCTGCAACCCAGGCATGTGCCCTGACTGGGAATTGAACCGGTGACCCTTTGGTTCGCAGCCTGCGCTCAATCCACTGAGCCACACCAGCCAGGAGTAGTAATATTTTTGAAAGCAGTTTCTGTGGACACAACTTTTCTCTAGAATATGATCTGTATGATTCTTGTTACAACCATGAGGTATGGGAGCTTTTTCTCTCTTAATGTTAGCTACTATTAATATTTCTCAGTTAAATTAGTTTTCTACCTACTATGGCAGGCTCTACAAGGTTCTAAACTCCATTTAAGAGGAAGAATCTCTTCTACTTAGAGTAGAAAATAGAAGTATCTCCATCACATGGCTCACTTCCCCTTCCCCACCCCCAGCTGTGGCTCATGAAGAGCACTGGGGCATTCTTATCTCATGCTCATTACTTCATGTTCAGTATCTTGTTACAATATTGTTAAATCAAAATCCAAAATGCATACCTTTTTTATTTTTTTACTAAGTTACCA
The DNA here is from genome assembly GCA_004027475.1 of Anoura caudifer. NCBI lineage: Eukaryota > Metazoa > Chordata > Mammalia > Chiroptera > Phyllostomidae > Anoura > Anoura caudifer. The sequence continues at coordinate 83,832 of PVKU01001416.1, forward strand.
AAGGTAAAACAACAGTGAATACTGTTGGCACAGGAGTATGAAGAGATATAAAGCAGTACACTGCTGTAAAGTAGTTTGGAAAAACTTAAAATGCTAAAAAATATTAATATCATGACAAGGAATCTTTTTGATAGGAAAAAAGAAATTCAACCGAAAATTTGTAGGAAAAGGATGATTACTTGTAATGAAAGAATTTGAGTTTTTTTAATATACCCAAATGAGTGACATGGCTATATTTGTACTTTTAAAATACTGCTTAATGATGAAACAAATTTAACATTCCCTTTCCAGTTTCTATTTTAAAAGTGTATTACATAAATATTAAGGATATATTACTTACTCCCTAAATACAGTATTACCAGTTTGCTTAATATGCATTTTCATATATTTTTAAGCACTTTTTTTATTTGTGAGCAATAAAATTTCAATTAAAATTATAAACTGTTGACATTTCAAATATCTCTTGCTAGGCAGGTATAAATTAGGAAGTTTGCATACTTGGATATTCACAAGTCCTAGAAACAGCATTGGCTTTCATACCTTTAGAACAGAATACAACAAACAAAAAGTGCTGGCGAGGATGTGAAGAAAAGGGAACCCTAGTATACTGTTGGTGGGAAAGCACAGTAGGGTAGCCACTTTGGAAAACAGTATGGAATCTCCTCAAAAAACTAAAGATGGAACCACCTTTTGATCCATGATCCCACTGCTGGGATTATACCCTAAGAATACTGAAACACCAATTCAGAAGAACCTATGCACCCTAGTATTCATAGCAATGTTATTATGTATAGTATTACATATAGTATTACGTATAGCAATATATAGCATTATAATAGCCAAGAGCTGGAAACAGCCTAAGTGCTCAGCAGTAAATGAGTGGATCAAAAAACTGTTTACACAACGGAATACTATGCAGCACAAAGAAAGAAGGAACTCTCACAACAGCATGGGTGGAACTGGAAAGCATTATGCTAAGTGAAATAAGCCGGGCAGCGAAAGACAAATACCGTATAATCTCACCTGTAAGTGGAATCTAACGAACAAAACAAATAAATGAGCAAAATAGAACCAGACAAATGGAAATAGGAACAAACTGACACTGACCAGAGAGGATAGGGGAGAGGGATAACCGGGGGGAAGAAGGGGAAGGTTCTAGTCAAGGCACATGTATAAAGGACCCATGGTAATGGGAATAGGATGGGGATTGACTAAAAGTAGAGGTGTGGGCAAGACAGGGGAGAGCAACAGGGGAAATACTGGGACAACTAATTGAACAACAAAAAATAAATTTTAAAAGAATAATACTTTAAATTGTAGTGTGTGTATTCACCATGAGTTGCTTTAATTTGTGGATTGTGAGCTAAGGTCATTTTTGAATAAAACCTCCAAATTCAAAATCTTAAAATTCTCTTAGTACATAAATCCCAGTTACATATCTAAACTTAGTATAATAATAGTCAAAATAATAGGCAAAAACATATGATTAGTAGTTAATCACTGTTTCATGCACTGTCATTTATAGGATATATACATCTTTGATTTACACATGATTTACAATCCTTTTTTTTAAGCTTTTAAAAAATGATTGTCTTAATTTGTTAATGTATTTAATCTTACTATTTAACAGGTCACGTTTCCTGGAGCAGGAAAATTTCCACAAATCATTGGAGGATCAGATCTAATAGCTCATCGTGCTCGAAAGAATGCAGAATTAGAAGAGTGGTTAAGACAGGAAATGGAGGTTAGTAGAAAGTGAGGCCTGGTAAAATGTTTGATTTGCATTTTGATCCTTTCCGGTTTCCTTAGAGTAAATTCTTAAAACTAGGTTGGTTATTCAGGAAAATTCCTGAGTTACTGAGCGTTAAGATTAATTGATAACTTTCTATGACACTACTTCAAGGGACTTCTAGATATATTTGTTTAAAAAATGAGACCTAAACAATGACTTAAGTTTATATCCTCATGTAAAGGGAAAAAAAGAAACTTAACCCACAAAAATTTAAAAGAAAACTAAAGGATAACAATTAAAAGAGTGATCATATAGTCATATGGAGGGATAGATATTAGGAATATATCAATATAGTGGGAGGGACTGGGCTTATTAAATCTATGAATTGTCTTAACAGTCCTAAGAATTTCCCTTTTCTTAATTACTACCTTTTTCCTATTTTCTCTAATATTTCTTTTTGTTCTGTGTTTCTTAAAGAAATCCTCATACTGTTTTCAGTAGTGGCTATACCATTTTACATATCCATCAACAGTGCACAACGGTTCTAATTTCTATACATTCCCTCCATCACTTGTTATTTTTTGGCTTTTTGCTAGTAACCATCTTAATGGGTGTGAGGTAGTATCTCATTTGATTATGCATTTCCTTAAGAATTAATGATGTTGAGCATATTCTTGTATGCTTGTTGGACATTTGTACATCACCTTTTGAGAAATGTCTATTCAGATCTTTCCCATTTTTAATCAGATTGTTTATCTTTTGTTATTAAGTTCTAGTTCTTTATATATTCTGGATATTCACCCCTTTTCAGATATATGACTTGCAAATCCTATCTCTAGGTTGCCTTTTCTCTCTGCTCATTGTGTACTTTGGTACACAGAAGTCTTAAATTTTGATGTAGTCCAACTTTTCTATTGTTTTGTTACCTGTGTTTTTGGTGTTATATTCAAGCAATTACGGCCAAATCCAATGTCAGGAAGCTTTCCCCCTGTGTTTTCTTCTCAGAGTTTTTTAGTTTTAGCTCTTACATTTAGATCCTTGATCCATTTTGAGATAATTTTTATATTTAGTGTAAGGATGGGTCTAATTTCATTCTCTGTTGTTACATGTTTACACTTTGGTTTAATGATACGTGAGCACAGCATCTCAAAGGTGGGGAGGGCTTTAAAGTCAGTTACACCGTTGAAAGCTTCTTCCTGAGGGAAACTTGCCTTAATGCCTTCTTTCATGGGCAGTTGTTATCTATCTCATTTTTCCCCAAAGACTCATTTCTAACTTTTGAAAGGGTAAAAGAAATCGTTAGATAATATTAATAGTCGAGGAGTAGTGATTTGTAATATTTAGTTTAGGTTCTTAAACATTTTGTTATGAAAAGTTTTCAAATACACACCAGGTAAAGACAATAGTAAAACACCCCCCCACAGCACAGAGCTTCAACATCAGCACTGAGCACATCTTGCTTTATCTACTCCCTTTCCAGAGTTTTTTTAAATTTTTTGTTTTAATTATTTTTATTGTTATTCTATTACAGTTGCCTCAATTTATCCCCTTTGCCCTCCTCCACCCATCCCACACCACCACTCCCACAGTCAATTCCCACAGAATCTGATAAGCAAAATAAACAAATGAACCACAGTCATGGAAACGTGGAGCAGACTGAAAGTGACCAGAGGGGAGTGGAGGAGGACAGAGGTGGAGAGAAGGGGAAGGAACTAGACAAAGAATATGTATGAATGATCCACAATCAAACTTCTTTTCTTTCTGGAGTATTTTCAAGCAAATCCCAATCATTTTATCATCTTGCTCATATTTATATGCTCAATGCAAGCATACAGATTCCTGATCAAATACATGTTTTTCTATGTACTTTATACTTTTATAATCAATTCATATTGTTTTAAACCCTACAAGTAGGACCATCAGCATGATTTTGATGTTTGAAATTGCTTTAGAGTTCTATAATGTTGCATACCTACTTTTTTACTTGGTAATTTCTTCATATTGTCTTACAGTATAGTATTTACCATATTTCATCCATTTGTCATGTTTTCATTTAACGTATTTATATTTTTTCATTTCTGGCAGTCTGTTCCATTCACTTCTAAATCTTCTTTGTTCCCTGCTATTGTTTTTAAGCTCCTCTGTTTTGTATTCTTTGCCTGTTGATACCAATACCTAAAGTGTTTGTCTTCTGTTTCTGCTAGTTCTTTCCCATGGTGCCTTGTTTCCCTGTATATTTTTTGTGATGTTTGAATGTGCACCCTTATTTTTCTTGGAACTTGATCTGTGGGAACTCCTTGTGTCCTGAGTTCAGGCTTATTTCCTCCAGAGAAGACGTGTTTGTGTCTGCTAGTCTTGTTTTACCAATATGAGACCACATTAATCTCTCCTGTGACTTTTTTGGATCACCCAGGTAGATAATGTGTATTTGAACTAGAAGCCTGAGTCAAGTCCAGCTCATCTTTATAAACTATGTGAGATTTTTTTCCCCCGCTTTACCCTCTGCCAGGGTTCAGGACAGGCCAGTTTTTTTTGCCTTTTGTGATGTAGAGTTTATCCCTCTTTTACTCTTTAGTACTGATGTCTTTTATTAGATTCCCTGTCTGGATTTTCTTTCATGTCACTCATTCCCATGCAGACATCAGAGCAAAGCCTTGGTTTTTTAATGTTTATAGATAACACAGTGCTGGGCAAAAGCTGGCTGTGCTAGGTAACCTCTCAGGATTTGTATTTTGCTGTATTGTAGACTTAAGGTAGTCTTCAGCAAAATGTTTTTTAAATGCTTTTATAATAAAAAAAATGCTAGGAAGGTCACTCAGGATATTTACTGCCAAAAGAAGAATAGAATCACATCTTTTTTAAAAAAGAATAATTGGCTTTATTATTTTATAAATGTGCATTTCAAAGAATCATGTTAGTACACAAAAGAATGAAGAAGCTAAAATCCTACAGCTCCAGACCCCCCATTTAGTGATTAAGTTGATAATACGCAGATACCTCTTCACTGAGGGACTAATGGGGGAGAGAGTGGTGGGGGTGAGAGGAGCGGCAGGAGGAAGTGGGACTGGAAGCCCTGCTGCCTTTGTGTCCCTACTCCTTCCTAGGGTGGTTCATTTCCCAAGAGCCCTCGAACACTGATGACCAGCTCATCGTCCGGGTTTGTATCAAACTGCATATTTTGAATTTAGAAACTGTTTGTTGGCTCCCTGCTGTGAAGATTGAGAAAATTATTTGTACTTCCTCTACCTCTGTTTCCCCATCTTTTTAGGTGACTGACATACCTGCAATATTCTTTTTATGCCCGTCAGTAACAGAGCACATGTCATTGCTACCCATTCCCTTATTTCCTTGGAATTCAGCACTGCATTTTGATCTACTGATGCAGTCTTTTTAAAAAATATATTTTATTGATTATATTATTACAGTTGTCCCATCTTTTTCTCCTCTTTATTCCCTTCTGCCCTGTACCCCCTTCCCACCATCATTCCCTGACTGTAGCTCATGTCCATGGTTCATAATAAAAGTTCTTTGGCTTATCCATTTCCCACACTATTTTTAATCTCCTCCTGTCTATTTTGTACCTATCATTTATGCTTCTTATTCTCTGTACCTCTTCTGCCATTCCCCTCCCTCCCCCTTCCCCATGGATAACACTCCATGTGATTTATATTTCTGTCAATCTGTTCCTGTTCTAGTGGTTTGCTTAGTTCATTTTTGTTTTCTTAGGTTGGGTTGTGGATAGTTGTGAGTTTGTTGTCATTTTACTGTTCCTATTTTTTATCTTCTTTTTCTTAGATAAGTCCCTTTAACATTTCATATATATAATAAGGGTTTGGTGATGATGAACTCCTTTAACTTGACCTTATCTGAGAAGCACTTTATCTGCCCTTCCATTCTAAATGATAGCTTTGCTGGACAGAGCAATCTTGGATGTAGGTCCTTGCCTTTCATGACTTGGAATACTTCTTTCCAGCCCCTTCTTGCATGCAAGATTTTTTTGAGAAATCAGCTGACAGTCTGATGGGAACTCCTTTGTAGGTGACTGTCCCCTTATCTCTTGCTGCTTCTAGGATTCTCTCCTTCATTTTAATCTTGGGTAACTTAATTATGATGTGCCTTGGTGTGTGCTTCCTTGGGTCCAACTTCTTTGGGACTCTGAGCTTCCTGGACTTCCTGGAAGTCTATTTCCTTTGCCAAATTAAGGAAGTTCTCCCTCATTATGTTTTCAAATAAGTTTTTAATTTCTTGCTCTTCATCTTCTCCTTCTGGCACCCCTATGATTCATATATTAGAATGTTTAAAGTTGTCCTGGAGTCTCTCCTCATTTTTTTGAATTCTTGTTTCTTCATTCTGCTCTGGTTCAATGTTTGTTTCTTCCTTCTGCTCCAAATCGTTGATTTGAGTCCTGGTTTCCTTCCCTTCACTGTTGGTTCCCTGTACATTTTCCTTTATTTGAGTTTTCATAGCCTTCACTTTTTCCTCTATTTTATGACTATACTCAACCATTTCTGTGAACATCCTAATTGCCAGTGTTTTGAACTCTGCATCTGGTATGTTGGCTTCATCACTTAGTTGTATTTTTTCTGGAGCTTTGATCTGTTCTTTCACTTGGGCCATATTTCTTTGTCTGGGTGTGCCTGTTAGTAGTAAGGGGCAGGACCTTAGATATTCACCAGGGCAGGGCAACCCCCATCACTGTGCTGTGGCACCGTATGTGGGGGAGGGGCCTGAGGGGGAGCAGTGCTGCTTGCTCAGCTCTCTGCTGGCTTTCAGTCACTTCCTCTGCTACCCACAAGCAAATTGGGGCCTTCTGGTGCTGATTCCCAGGTGACTGGGTTTGTGTATGTTCTAGGACCCTGTGGGTCTCTCCAACAAACTTTCTTGTGAGGCTGGGAGTTTCTCCCACCACTGCAACCCCCACAGGTTTTTTCAGTCAGAGGTTTTCAGTCTTTATTTCCCTGAGCTGGAACCCTGGGTTGTGCAATCTGTCTCACTCCCCAGTTGTTCCTCCTGGTTTATCCACATGCAAATGTGGGACATCCTGCTCTGCCAGCTGCCTCATCCAGTCCACTAGCTGCCGCCTTGCTCACCCTGGTCCTCCAGCCATCACCTTGCTGGGAGTCCTCTCCACCCTGGATGCCTATCTCCGCCCCTCCTACCAGTGTGGATGAATGTTTCTTCTTTAATTCCTTGGTTGTCAGACTTCCATACAGTTCAATTTTTTGGCATTTCTGGTTTTGTTTTTCTCTTTAATTTTAAATTTGTGTTGTCCTCCTTTTGGTTGTGTGAGGAGGCAAAAGTGTATCTACCTCTGCCCTCTTTCTTGGCCAGAAGTCTGATGCAGTCTTTTTTATTTTAAGGAACTTTTTGGCTACATCTTTAAAAACATTTTATATTTTCTGGGTTCTCTACATTTAAGACCCAACAACCCTTTTATTAGCATGTTGGCCCTCCAGATTTACTACTTCTGCATTCATTGTGATTTTTCTACGCTCTTTCACTGTGTCAGAAATTCAGAGTTGTGTCTGTGCTGTTCCTCGCCAGCAGCTATGTGAGCTTGTGACCTTGGGAAAATTCCTTATTCCTGCCTCCATTTCATAGCACCTCTGCTCATAGATTTTCTGTGAAGATTAAGTAAGGTACTATGTATAAAGCATTTGTAACAGCAGAAACAGTAGCTCTTTCCAATTTATTTAATTCTGAAATGTGTTTATGTAGCATTTGTTTCCTTTTCATTTCAGGGTGGTTTTTTAATCATTTGGCTTTTCTTATTGCTTTTATGTTTTTATTCTTTTGTTTATTTTTTATTCTTGAGTTACTGTTTCTTGCAGACTAGGTTCTTCTTCTCTCTCAAGGCCTGTTACAATCTTTTTCCCCCTCTGGTATGCAGAGTGGCTTCACTGTTTTCTTTTGTCTTGCAGCTGTTTAAAGTGACCCATCCAGAAATTTATTTGCTATGCAAAGTGCTGTGTGCCATTTTATTCAGGGATTACATTCTAAAGCCTGTTTGTAAGGTAAAAATTGAATGTAGTTAGAATAACTCCCACCCTGTAGCTTGCTCGTGAAGAACAGAATTATCTGGTGGGTCCACCATGCATTTGTGCAGCAACTGCTTGGTCCGAGGCCCCTTCTGGGTCCTGTCTAGTCTCTGTGGCCTGAAGTCCAGGAAGAGGAAGGCTCAGCTGGAATTGTGGGCATTCATCTTAAGTTTGTAATGCAGACTGTACCCAGCAGGCAGAAGTGCATCATGTCCTAAAGGAGAAATACTTGGCTCTTGGGTTATTTGATAATGTGCCAGGGATGTTGGTCAGTGTTGGTCCCACTGACTGGCCTCCCCGCCATTGATCCATCCCCCAGCCCACCTGCAGTCCTTGTGTCTTTCCTGCTCAGGTGGCTTTTTTCCAAATTTGGGATATTAGTAAGAATTCTCGGGTTTAGTTGGTTCTATAGCACCTTTGAATGGGATGGGTTAGTGTCTGGAATCTATTCCATCAGGCTTTTGGTTTTCTGCACGGCCGCCTTTGTGGAGTCTGTGCATGGGGTTTGCTCCTCCTGATTAACTGTGGCTGTGGGAAGAATGATGGTGTAGCTGCCGACCTTTTCCTGTTTTCTGTTTATTTCTTTAGAATTGGAAGAAGGAGAGCCTGTGTTCTACATTTATTTCACCAAATCTCTCCTAGTTTTTTTTGCTAGAGCAGTTTTGGGTGTGCTAGGAGGATTTACTCTAAGATAATAGACTTGACTTTCTTCTCCTGTGTGGCTGCAACTTCTGTATGTAATGTGTCATCTCACTGGGCTTGCTCAGCTACTCTTCTATATTCCCGGCCTCTTGTTCTTTTCAGTCCTTCTTTCTCTACTGCTGCAGGCCAGTTTTGATTTGGTTCCTGAAGTTTTCTTGAATTAGTATATTTCATTCTGTGCACTAAACATGATAATTCTTTAAACTCTATCCAACCTGATTTGAATTTTGAAAGATTGTGAGATAATAGTTCTCCCACACCCAGTAATAGGAGGATTTCTTTTTCTTAATAATATTTAACTTAATGTTTTTACTAAGATATATAAAATACAGCTGATTTTTCTTTATTATAACTTTAAAATTATCTCCCACTAGGAAGGCTTTAAGAACATTTAGGGTAATAACAGCATCGTTCTGGACAGATGCTTTGTGAATATCGTGTGTCTTCTCGTATGTGTTCTGCTATACTTGTGAGAAAATATGAAAAGAAATGGTGTAATTTCATTTAACGTTTCAGTGTGTGAATGGAAAATCACTCTAAGTTTGAATCCCCACAAGTCATCCTGCAGGCACTTTACAAAGACAGTAGCAGCATAAGACCCTGGTTGAGAGGTGGTACTCTTGTTTATTAGACCTGGTCAAGTCCCAGCTCTTCCAGATGACAGCCCTTTGATCATTTCCTTTCCCTTATTGTTTAAAATGTAGATAATAGTGTAAAAATAGTAATGAAATTATATGAAGAGGAAATGAGATTTTTTAAAAAGATTTTTAAGATAGTATCTGGAAATATACAAATGTAGAACTCTTCACAGTAATAGTGAACAGTATCTGCATTTAAGGAACTTCTGGTCTTTGGAGAGGATGTGTGTAGATTGATGAGCATCTAGGAGCTGTGCAACTGATGTTCCATTGGAGTTCCTCACGGTAGATGTTACTTTTAAATGAAGAGGAGCACAAAGCCATGAAGAGGTGAAGGACATGTATATTGAATGAATGAAGTTTGAAACATGGTAAATATGGGAAGAGTAAGAAGTAATTTTGGAGGCAGAGGGAGGAACATGAAGAAAAGCAGAATGAGTCACAGGTTATTTATTAGGTGGTGAGTCTGTTTTTTTATTTGTTTTGTTATTGTCTTTTTTTGTGATTCGGTTTTGATTGGCATACATGGTTCATGGTTCATGAAATGGTGAACACAATACAGTGTACAGGTGATGTGTTGTGGAATTGTACACCTGAAGCCTATATAATTTTGTTAACCAGTGTCACCCCAATAAATTCAATAAAAAGGAAAGAAAGAAGTAGGAAAGAGCCAGGCTATGGGGAGTTTGTGTTTTCTTTGGTCAGTGGAAGAAGTCATTGAAGGGTTTTGGTTGGCACCAAATAGGGTTATAGCTGGACTTTAAGGAGATGACCTCAGCACAGGGTTTTCCCAGTCCTAACCCTAGAATGTGCTTGAGTAGTTTGGCGAGTCTGAGTTTGAAATTGCTTTGTGGGTGAGGTAATGCAGCAGTACTTCTGGGCCCTGATTTGGGATGGTGAGGAAGGAGAGCCACTTCACCTGGAGATATGGACAGCATATCTCCTGGACCACCTGGACCACCTGGAGAGCTGCTCTGGTTGAAAGTGGGGTAAGCATTGCCCATTCAGCTCCTTCATCGGTAGTATGACCCCAAAACATTGAGGTTTCATTGAGTAAAAGGGTTCTGTTGGACAAAAATGTTTAAGAATTCAGAGGCTAGCTGTATACACATTGGTTGCCTTTGTGAGGAGATTGGTTGGTGAAGGTTGTTTCATTAGAAGACTTTGCAGTAGTCGTGTCATGAAGCACAAATGGAAAGATCTATTGACTGAGACAGATGTAGAGCCAAGACTCTAGACCTGGCGTCCTCTTGGATTTGGAAATCCCAAAGGTGAATGGCCTCCTATTATAGCAATTCATTAACTACGCATGCATCGTTGAGTAAATGTTTGAAGGTACATTAATTTTTGCAGGTGCAAAATCAACATGCAAAAGAAGAGTCTCTTGCTGATGATCTCTTTAGGTAAAGTTGAATTTCATCTCTCTCATGAATTTTAAAGATTATATATATATATAATTCAGTTTTGTTCATATAGATTAAATACTTGTTTTTCTTCTGTTCTTAAAAATACTTAGTCCCTTCATCTAAAGAATGTTCTGTTTTTAATGTATGTATTTCTTTTTACTATTTGAGCACCTCTTTGTTGGGTTTACTGGATATAGCTTTGAAGTTTGGGGTTCATTCAGTAAAATTTGTATGGGGGCATTCAGGTAACAAAGGTTCCTGAGCCAGATGAATTTGGATGATAAATTTGTGAATTTTTCACCTCTAAGTAGAATTATGAATGAATGGGTTTTGAATTAAGACAAGTAAAATACCAGACCATTTGTTGAGTTTTAATTGCATGTGTATAAAAACAAGAGGCAGGATTAGAGTTTCAAAGCAGGTTCTTCTGGTAGGTGATTGTAATTTAATTCTGATTTAACATATTGTCAGCATTCTTACAGGCCCAACAAACCTTATAATTAGTCACTCTTAAATACTCATAAAAAAATACTCTGTGATAGGTAGATACTGGTTAGGAGAGAATAACATTTTTCCAAACTTAACTTAAAGGCAAAATGAAGATGGTAATAGATTTTTGAGTCTGTTTTGCAGCTAATTTGATTCTTTAATTTCATTATTGACAATATAAATCAACAGTCAAAATGTTGACAAACAGTGCTGATTTTTTATAAGTATTCAAATGAGACAATCTGGTTGCCCAGCTACATTTGTTTAATTGCTGTAGGAGAACATTTGTGAAGTAACTATATTTTAGGTTCATTATTGCTCTTTTGTGCAAGTAATATACTTTAATTTGGGGGGGACGGGGAAGCAGGGAAATGTTTGAAGCCATGCTGGAAGAAGTATAAACATATATTTAATTTTTTAAACAATTGTTTTTATTAATTATTTTCATGCTTTTATAGATTTTTTGTTGATGCTTTATTTTTTTCAAATATTTATCAAAGTAACAGCAGAGGGATAGATGAAAGTAAAAATGTCAGTGATTAATATCTGATGCTAAGGATAAAACTGGCATTCTCATTCTGTTTGCTAACATGACTATACTTTGAAAGCCCTTTAACTTTATTTTTTTATTTAAACTTTATTGTATTTTGCCCATTACTGTTTAGTCCCTTTCTAACCCCTTTCCCCCAGCAACACCAGCCACACTGTTGTCCATATCCATGAGTCTGTTTGCCTTTTTGCTAAAGGCCCTTTAACTTTACAAGTGAAAGAAATGCCATTATTTACCTAGATATTATTTAACCCATTTCCTTCTTTGCAGATACAATCCTAATGTAAAAAGGAGGCGATAACTGAGGATTTTACAAAGAGGCTGTGGGAAAACTTTTCCTGTCAAGCATTACATCCTGTTTCCTCTGGGATACATGCACATAGTAGATACAAAGGATTTAAGTTACAAAGACCCTGTGGCCTGAATTTGTTAAATAAAATGCACAAAACTCCGTTTCTTTTGTGTGTGACAAGTAGTATGGTTTGTTCTTTTCAGTCTTTGTATCTTACCTCTTCTGGTAATTTCTTTATTTTTAAATTTGTTTTTTATTTATTAGTGAGTAGTTAATGTAGTCTAAAAGTATAAGAGGGTAAGGATTAAAAAGTCTCCTTTCCACCACTGTCTTAGCTATTGGTTCCCCTCTTCAGAAAAATATCCATGGTACTCATTTTTATGAGTCTTTCCAAAGATTTTCAGTGCTTATTTAAATTTCTGTGACTCTCATCTTTCAATAATTTCCTACAAAATGGTAGCATAACATATACAGGTTTCTGCACCTTACTCTTTTTCCGTTGCATAGATTTGAAGATAATTGTTTGTTTTCTTTTAATTTTCTTTCTTTTCCATTATGCAAGCAGTCTTCCCTGACCTGAAGTGATCCAAATGAAATAGGTTTCAGTAGTGAGGATGTCACCGCATATTCTGGTACTGGAAACTGTTACAAGAGAAACCTGGTTCTTTTTGGCAATGTAGAAAAGAATTACAGATCAGCAAGTCTATTAGCATGCAAGCAGAGTTTATTAGTGATAGATTCTCATGGAAGAGAAACAAACAGTTCTTGCTACAGTGAGGATGAAAGGCATAGGGTCAGACCATGGCAGGTAAGGGTGGCAAGAGTATCAGGAACTTACATAGTTGGCGGGATGGGGGTGAAGAAGTTGCATATTGATTGACGGGTAAAGGTGGTGTCAGCTCTCCCGGGGGTACTTGACTACCCAAAGTTAGGTATGTGTAGGGGTCTGTTAGTATGAATCCTTATCTTGCTCCAGACTGCATTAGGTCATCTTGTTGTAAAATAGGCAAGTGACAGGAGGCAGTTAATTAAAGTTGGGGCAGTTACCCAGAGTTATTTATGGGCTCTTTCTGCAAGCATTAGGGACTCCCTTGTCAAACAGTGACCAGAGGTGGGCAGTTAACCAAAGTTGTTTTATGGGCTGCTGCTTTGGGTAATCTGGACCCCCTCCTCTTCCCTCTTCTAGGCCTGGGGATGAATATACGGTTTCAAGGCTTTCTTTCACAGACAGCGGAAACAATTCATAGAATTTCAAGGACTTCCCTCCTCCTGTGCTAACATAGTGCTTCTTGTGATGTTGGAACACCTGGCAATATTACTGGACCAGGCTCAGGACTGCTGAGTGAGTGGGTGGGACATGTCTCCCTCCTCCTCCCTGCCTTGGTTTACTATCCATCCTAAGTGCTAAAAGGTGTTTCCTGGCAACCAGGATGATAGACACTGGCCAGCAGCAGCAGCAGCGCCGTCTCAGAGTTCTTCCTGTGCTTTGTCCTGCCTCAGCTGGAGGTAATGTGGGAGACTGTATGGTGGTCTTACTGGGCTGAGAGGCCCTCTGGTTTGAGAGACCTGGGTTTTGTATCTGTAAAGTACAAATAGCAAGATTGTCTTCTCTCCGTCCTAAAAGGAGGTGGTAAGAAAAAACTGGATGTCTTTTTCAAGTTTTGTAATGTAACAACTTAGCTGTACGTTAGAATTACGGTGTAGTCTTTTTACCATTCTGAAGACTGGTACATTCTATCTTAGGAAGCAGAACAAGGCTTTGATACTCACTGAAAGCTTCCTGATGTGAAATAGGTTCTGTTACCCTGACCAGCCTACCTGTGTAGGTTGTTGGAGCATAGCATGAAAAATGGCCCATAATGTAATTTGTGCCCTTGCTGGGTCTTCTTGGAAGATGCAATATTCCTCTACTGGAAGTCAAGGGGAGTCACAACATTTAAGTATCTGGCTAAGATAGCTAGACCAGCCCTCTAAATATACTGTCATTTCCTTTCAGGAGGTAGTTTCTAAATGTTTTAACTTTTTCTCGTTTCTTTGTTTTATTAGCCCATCAAGTTTTTTGTTTAGGAAACTTAAGAACTCTGTATTATATGCAAAACATGCCCTCCACACACTGAATCTTTGGATTCTTGAGCAGTGGTTCCTACTCTCTGGGAAGTGACAGTCTGAGTCTTTGTAATTCATTTAAGGCTTTTACCACAGAAAGCACTTTTAAACAGATGGAAGGGGTCCCCCACGGCTTTGCGTAGGCCCTGCAGGGCTGGACCGTTTTCTAAGGCTGTTAGCTCTGCCCGGTGCAACTCAAGCCAGCCCTGCTTGGGAGCTGTGCACCTTTCCCCTGGCTCTCTGGGGGATCCTTTTTTCTGGGCCTTTAAGTGTTTTAGGATAAAGGGATATAAGTTGCCACCTCCCTTTCTTCATTAGATGAATGGGAGCTGTACCCCCATTTCTAGCCTGGGGCTTTAGGAAATGGGGTTCAGCTCAGCTTCCTGATGGCAGGGAGGAGGTGGCCCGGCCTTGGGCCACAATCTCAACAATCATCCATTTTCCGGAAGCACTTTCGGAGTCCCTGCCCCTCCTCCCTTTCTCAGCAGAGCTGTGCTCTTACCAGACTTTGTCCTAGTTCCACAACCGAAACTTTGTGGTTGGTCACACTAGTGGGAGTCTCCCTCTGCTTATTTGAATGATGGTCCAAATTCCTTCTTAAGAGATTGAAGCAAGGTGAGGCTGAGGCAGTATTCTCCCTCAAGTGTAACGTGGTTGGTTGCCTGTGTAACTTGCTGTTGAACATCATCGCCCTTTTTGTCAGGCTGTTGACTGAGTTTATCAGCAAAATAACGGTATGGAGTCACTGCTTCCTAGAAGACAGAGTGAACAGCATTTTACTGCTCTGAGCTGTGGAACTGAATGTCCTCACATCTCTTTGTCACTGTACAGGCTAGCCTGGTAAAGGAGGAGCGCACCTCTAGAGACAGTTTTATTGGTAAGTTGCAAGTTAAAAGTTGGCTGGGAGGTCTGGATTTTATTCAGCAGGGAGTGAGGAAGCTGTGGAAAATTTTTGAACGGGGACTGCTAAGTTGTCATGGTAATTATGTGTAAGCTGTATTAAAAAACAAATTAAAGACATTTCCATACTGAACTCTAGAAGTAAACAGAAATCACTTTGCTTTAAACAGGAAAGCATTTTTTTAACTTTATTTTTTTTGTTGACACTATTACAGATGACCCCATTCCTGCCCCCCCTTGCCCATGTCCACCAGCTCCCATCTCCCCTCAAGCCATCTGTGACTGTTGTCTGTGACTATGTGTCAGGTATATATGTTCTTTACCTTCTTTCACCTGGTCCCCACTCCCTTCTGACATCTGTTGGTCTTCCATGTGTCCATGCCTCTTTGTTTTGTCAGTTTATTATATTTCACATATGAGATACAGTATTTGTGTTTCTCTGACCAGCTTATTTCAGTTAGCATCATAATCTCCAGGTCTATCCATGTTGTTGCAAAAGGTAAGATTTCCTTCCCCTATGTTCCTAGCAGTGTTACCATATTTTGCCATGTATACTGTGCATTTTGTCCTAATTTTTGAGAGAAAAGTAAGGATGTGCATTATACATGGGTAGTACTAATTCTGTACTAGTGCAGAATTAGTGTAATGTTTTTAGTGTAACTCTAGAAAGTAGTAGTGACATCTGTATGCAAAATAATACCCTGGAATACAATAATTGGTATTGTTGAACTCCGGACAGACTTGCAATGAAAGAAGTTTTAGCCATTGGTTAAACAAAATAAAATGAAGAATGATGTACCATTATCCACAGAGTAAGATAGGTGATACCAGTTGTTACCCACTTGATAAGAAAGGTAATGCTGACTTTATTACCATATTCTCTTTGTACACTTTAGGAGGGATACATTTTTAGAAAATCCCTTGGAAGATACCGAAACAGTTTGTGTACACTGCAAGCTTTAAGCTGAGTTAGTAAATACGCTAAAAAGCATGGCAACAGGGCTGCCAGGAGACACATTGTGAATCTCCTCTCACGGAAAGTATCATCAGATGGTGGATGGTGGAGGCGGCAGAAAGAAAAGCTTCTTCAGATGCCAAGACAGAAGAAGGTAGTGGGAGGGAAACTTCCAAAGTGGCTGCAGGTGGAGCAGGAGGTGAGGACCTGGATTCTGGAGCATCATCAGACTGGGATCTCTGTTTCAACCAAGGTGATACAAGAAGGAGGTAAAGGACCGCCCAAGAAAAAAACATTCATGATATCTCAGGGACACCTAAATGGTGCTTTAACTTTATGAAGACAAAGTTTGAGCATGAGGACATGAATGAACTTGCCCCAAAACTTCTAGCAACCTACGAGAATCAAGTTTTTGCTATTTCATTCTTAATGTTACCAATCTTCAAAAGGCTTACAACTTTGAGCTGTCCCAAACTGCCAGTATGGATGAGGTCCCACTCACATTTGATGTGCCATCTAACAGAACTACGGACATCAATTTTGCTTAGCCTGGTGGTAATGGGGCAGGGGGCATTCAAAATCAGCAAAGTATCTAACCCTTACTCTTTTTTTCAGGTTAGGTTTAGCAACCCTGGCCCCTTTGCACCTCTGGGAATGTATACAGTAGTTTAAAAGACTGATTTTGTCTGATCAAAATGGCTTTATTCAGTAAACATCCCTGCAATCAAATTATACCTTTAAAATGTTTAAATTCCATCTAGTTTTGTTTCATTCTTTGTGTCTCAAGTGTCCCAGAGGCTAGGACTTAAGTCCTTTCATTTAATGACAGGATTTAGAAGAATTTTTCACCATTTCCCATTGACTACATAATATTTAAAAATACCTTTCAGTCTGATTTTAAAAAATGTGTTAACCAGAAGTTGATTATATGGAAACATATCACCTGATACAACTTCCTAGATTTTAAAAAAAGTAGTAATTGAATGAAATTCACACAGACTGCCTAAGATTATGTCACTTAGAGGTGACATAATCTTATTTTTGTGTATTGAACACTGTCAAGAGCTAGACTTCAGGGGATGGAGAGATGCCCACATAATGGTATGACTTACCAAATATTTAGTACTGTGTCCTCTCCCTGAATAGCTAGATGGCACTGAAGAATAAGATGATAACTCTGGGACAGAAATCAATCAACTAAGAGAACAAAAGCATAGTACATCACAGAAACAACACAACACAGGAAATACACATAACTTTCATGTTATATGTAACACAGGACAGCTGGGTCTGAGTGTGAATTGAGAAATGGGAGGTAGCTGAAGATGAAACTATTCACCAGGTTTCTTTAGGGCCTCATGGAAGCCTTATTTTCCCCTGAAAAAACTGTGTGTGTGACTAATCTTATCACACAAGCGCTACTAAACAGGTAAAAGTAAACTTTTGAGACAAGGGGATGTCAGTAGTTCTTATCCTTCTTTAGAAACCATCTTTATAACAATGTCATTTCAACTTAGAAGTGACATTAAGAAAAACATGCAATACAGCTCGTTCAGAGCTCAGAAGACCACCAAGAGAGTAGTCAATCAGGTGCAGCCAGAGGATATGATATCATTTCCAGTAGAGGTAAAATTAATTTGGAAAAAAGTTACCATTGTATAAACTTAAACTGGATCACATCACTTCTAAAAACTGTTACACTTAATCAGACATGACAGTTATCAAAAGTATACGAATTTACCAGTTTATCTGAAACAGCTAGTTGTACAGGCAAGTTTGTTCTAAACAAGTATATTTTAAGGTGAATTATGATCCTGTGAGCACATAACATTGCAAAGAGATAGAAAAAATACTGACACTTTGGTCCATTTTTTTAATACTAAGAAAAAATAGAATATTTAGACATTCAATAAACACATTCCAGACAAAATAATGGAGAGAGAGAAACTGAGCAGCTCAGTTTGCCATGGAGAACTTCAGAGGACTTTTTTTGTCTAACACTAAAATTCTGGGGATTTGTATGGAAATACAAACATTAAGCAAACCTAAATAAATTTAAGATAGAGCATACAATTCAATAAATAACTAAAATGAGCTACTATGTCATCTGTGAACAAACTTCAGTGTAATCTTGGGAATGGAAGACAGATTTCACCTGATTTTCAACTTTAATCTTTATTAATTTTGTCAATACCCAAATAGTATTATAATATTAGAAGTACTTAATCAGAAATGAAGCCATCATTTACACAGGGATAAATAGTTCCATTCAAAATTCATTGAATTGCAAATTAGAATATGTTAAGTAGAGAATAAATCTCCAAAAAAATATCTGGCAAGTTCCTGGTTGTCTAAGTGTACATCAACAGTATTGGACTATTTAAATTATTAGAGCTAAGAATATGAAGTACGTCAAATTTCCAATAAAAATACTTTTAAAAGATTATATTTGCTAATAAATTAGACTTAATTCAGTTGGTATCAACTGTTTTAATTTCAAAGTAAAACCTGAGTTGTAAATGCCACCTATCCTCAAACCACCTCATACCCATTTTCTGTTAGACCACTGGACCTCGTTGTGATGCAGCGTCTGATGCAATAAGTTTGTGATGGGGTCTGGAGTCTACAGTTCTAACAAGTAACAGATAGAGCTGATGCTGGGTTTTGGACTACACTTTAATTAGCAAGATGACTCAGTATGTATAGTGAGGGCAATTTTTGGCCTAATGACTGTGTAATTTTATAATTTCAGGCTGCAATGTTACGGAATCAATCATAGCAACCAAAAAATGATCACAAAAAGTACTTCTTGGAAGAAAAGAATGTTTTGTTAGGTGAGAACTTCAAGTATCCAAATTGGCAGTGTTTCCATTTGTCTGACAGTGACACCTTTGATATATTACAGCAGCAATTTTCAACAGGTATGCAGCAAGAATTTTTAAAATATGCGACACCTGACTATTAAGTCAGGAGCACCTTTTCCCCTTAGATTGTCAAATACAAAAACAACAGCCAAAGCAACAACAGTTGTCTGGTATGAATGCCCTGTCCTGAACCATAAATGTTAAGGTCATATGACAAGAGCTGCATCTTACTGTTCATGTTGCACAAGAAGGTTGCATCTGATCAGTTAATTCTTAGTACCAGAAATTCTCAAATACAAGAATAGGCACCTGATAATTTAAAAAGTCACTCTGGAGCAAAAAGGGTAGGGTTTTTTTTTCTGTAAATGAATCAAAATTTTACCTAATTTTTGTCAGACCAGCAAAAAATATATATTTTTGGTGTGCTGCAGAAGTTTAGTAATTAGTTTACGCGCCAGGAGATGAAAAAGGTTGAAAATTGCTTTATTACAGTATAAGTTAGAACACTGGGTTCTTGTAACTTTAAAAAATAGTTACTATAGCTTGAGACTCTCCTCCAGTTAATTCAAGTCCAGAAAATTCAAGCCAGTACACTGCAAAAACAGTTAAAAACTTTAATGGTAAACTGTCCATATAAATTACTCATAAACCTGCTTTAAGCTATCCCATCTCCTCCTCCTCTTTCAACAAATAAATGCTGCTTTTTCTTCTGTCTTATTGTTAAGCAGCGTGTAACACCCAGGGCCCCTCCCTTTAAAAATCGAACAAAATTATCTCCGACTAAAGGACCCAATGCAAAAAGGTGGGCTTCTTTAACACATTCGTAGGTATATGTGTCTATTTCCACAGGGTTACCCTTACACGTGATTGGCTGACTGGAGTCATGGCCCAGGTAACAGCCTTGCTCCTTCAGAAAAGACAGATTGGGATGAGAACCTATCAATACTGCTGCTGCGGAAAGTTTAAATATTTTCTTCAATCCAGAGACGTTTTGAAGGATGCATTTCTTATTTGACTTAAAGGAGAGCACATGGTGTTCAGGAAAACTGGTATAATCAGATAAAAGATCTGAGTCTGTGGAATATGACTGAGTACACATCATGTGATAGACCTTATGGTATTCTGGATACAGCTTTTTAGGAAGCTGTTTGAAAATTAAACTTGGATCAGTTACTCGTCTGCGAAACACATGAATCACGGGGATGTTGTTGTTGTAAGCGCACAGTACTGCGTCAGCTGCAGTAAGTCCAGAGCCTACAATTAACACTGGGTCCTCTTTGCCATGTAGCTTTCCTTTGCTTACAGCTGCTCCAAATTCAGGCACTGAATGAAACACAAAAGGAAAATCTTCCCCTTCAATCTCCAGATGGGCAGGAGAATCCAATGTTCCAGTTGCCAGAGCTACATTCTCAGCAAAGAGACAGAAGGGAACATGAGAACCATCGGCTCTTCGCTGATAACCCCGGATCTCCCAGTTTCTCTTGATCAGCTTGGAGTTTTCGATCTGTAAATGCTGTGCTGAAATAGCTCTGTTGTGACCACCACTGTCTTCCTGATCTCTGTAGAGTCTTGACACAGAGGTAATGTAAGCATTCTCTCTGAAATTCTTCTCAAGGCCCATGACTTTTACATAGTGCTTGTAGTAGCAAGCTACTTCCTCTGGCGTAACTCGATCCCCTTTTAGGTTTCTGGAAAAGGAAAAGGAAAAATATCCTAGGAGGAAAGTACTTTTAGTTCCCATGATTATTACTTTTCTATCTAGTAAGCTATAATATCTTTTTAATTCCTCTGAACTGACCTAGCTATAAATTATCCTAGTATCTTACAAAAAAAAACCCTTTCTTTTTAGTTAAAAAGAGGAAGAAGCCCTGTGAGGGGAGAGACTGTATTTAATACATGTCTGTTTCTCTAGTGTCTTTCATTGTGCCTTTTCAGATTCTACCTTTATCAATAAACTTTTAGTAAATAAATGAAGGGATTAAAAATGTGGATATATGAAAATAAGACTTCTACAGTCTATGTCATAATTATAATCTAAGTAATCCAGTCTATTAACTATACTATTCAGTCTATGGTCTATAATTTAAGTATGCAATTTTCAATCAGTGTGCTGCAAGAATTTTTTTAAAAGATTTTATTATTTATTTTTCCAGAGAGAGGAGTAAGGAGGGAGAGAGAGAAACATCAATCAGCTGCCCCTCACATGTCCCCAACTGGGGACCTTGCCCACATCCCAGGCATGTGCCCCAAATGGGAATTGAACCAGCAACCTTTTGGCTTGCAGGAAGGTGCTCAATCCACTGAGCCACACCAGCCAGGGCTGCAAGAATTTTTAAAACATTCAATGCCTAACTATTTAGTTAGGGGCACTGACCTCTTCTTCCTTAGACTGTCAAATAAAAAAATGAAAACAGCCAACACAACAATAGCCATTTGGTGTGAATGAATCCAAATTATACCTATTTTTTTTTTTTTTGTCAGAGTAGCAAAAAATATATTTTGGTGTGCTGCAGAATTTTAGTAATTAGTTTATGTGTGCTATTAGATGAAAAAGGTTAAGAATCACTGTGTAAAGTATAGACTAAATTATTTGGGTTGCAATCGTTGAGATATTCCAGGTCTAAGTGTAATATATACCACCCTGAAACAATTTTTAGTAAGTTGCTTTCTATTTTCCTAATGACCAAAGGTAAATCAGATCAGTCTTCTGCGAACAAAATTATCTTATGTCTAAGTAAATAATACGACATTTCTATGTTTTCCTACTCATAAAGAGATATATAAATAAAAAATCTTTATGAATAAAGTACATTAGCGCATCCTTCATTTTCCAGTTGAAATTTAAAGCAATGGGCATTAACACCGGCAAACCCCTAAACATTGTGCCCTAATCAGAGGTAAGTAGCAGGAAAAACAATCCAAATCACTTCAAGTTTAATGATCATAGTAATAGACTGTATTAACGTTCATTTTTTACAGGAACCCTATGTAGTAGTTACTTCTATCTCCATTTTACAGACTAGGAAATTGACATGTAGTTTAAGTTATGTGACCAGGGTCACACAAGTTATTGAGTCAATCTCTAGAGATGTAAGAGGCTTCCTTCTCTTAACATGATGCAAAGGTAGGAACTAAAGATATTTATCATAAGATTCATTCTCACATATTTACTCTATACACAAGAGCCCCAAACTGAGAAGGAAAAACACTCTGTACATAAGTCACGAAGCTTTCCTTTCTTTTACCCACATCACAAAGAGAAGAATGTTGAGCAGTTTCACTTGCGGACTTATGAGAATGAGGAACTTGTACAACTTGCCTGACTTTGCAACTTCATTATTTCAATATACAATTCTTTTTTAAAAAACCCAAAAGGAATATTTGAGAGGTTTAATTTCCATTACCATCTTGGTCTAAATTTGCTCTCCTTAAATCTTGTCAAACTAAGGATAATTTCTGTGGATTAAAATGGTTTCTGTCTAGCAGGAAGCATTCAAATGTTACAGCCCTGTTCTAACAAAAGGTTTAGTAACTTCCTGCTTTCATTTACTGTTTGTGAGAAGTCAGATTAGATTTGAGTATAGTCTCTGTATCAGTAATTTCTATTTACTATTTACTATCCTTGAAAGTCATAGAACTTTTCAAATCTTTTTAAATTTTGTGTTCTTTCCCCCAAAATAAACTTGTATTTTTTCAGGTTGAGATTTCTTCTGTTATTCAGACTTTCTCATTAAATATTTAACTCTATACCCAAGTACCCAATCACACCATCAATTCTAGTTTATAATTGTACACACTCTTCTAGTCTGAAAGTCAAACACAATAGGTATATACACATGAAATATGCTCATGTGAATTTATAGATCCATTCATTAAAAATAAGTAAATAAGTGTGGAAAGGATATGTGGGTGAATGAGAAAGTAACTTAACACCGTGGTTGAACAGGACTGTATAAATCCATGATTAGTGGAGAAGTCAGGAACCCAATCTACAGATAAGCCATTCCTTACCCCTGTGCTCTGGCTATAACATCTCTAAGTAGCAACTATAGCTCACAATCATTGCTGCAAACAGGCTTTTACTTGAGAGAGAGATTTTTACTATTCACCTAAGACAGGATCACAAATATTTTGAAGTTTGCTGACACACTCTTCCCATTGTACACCAAAGTATTTTAATAGTTTGATCTTTACCTTCGTTTGCTGGTTACCCAATCTTTAAATTTAAGGCCAGGTAGCTCCATCCAATTTCCAAAGCTGATTGTCAACATGGAACCTTCCATATTCTATTTGAATAAAAAAAAGTACAATAAAAAAACACATTTAAGCAGTAACATGATTTTTTGTTTGTTCATTTTTTTTTAAACCAAAGCCATTTATTTACTATAAGAGTCTGGATAAGGAGAACTCAAAGAAGTCCTAAATGGCTGTATAGATTACCTCTCAAAGTTTATTCCAACAAACTTTCAAACAATACTTTCATCACTTGGTAGTTGTCTATTTATATTCCTTCTTTTTTACAGTTATACATTTATAAGACAGATTTACCCAATGCCTACACAATGTTGATAACTTTGGCTTATAATCAACATAATTCAGATATAGAATATCATGTTGGAGAAACAAATCAGTATTTTCACTTTTTAAACAAAAGGAAAAAAGTTCATTAATTTCCACACTTTAGATGTCTTTTCATTTTAATATTATCAATAGACTTTTTAAAATAGGCAGTACAATAGCCTTCTCTCTTCCCTTACCCCCCTTATCAATTCTAATTGTGAAGTCTAAGCTGGTTTGGATATAGCAGCATTTCTTTCTAGAACTAGAAAAAGCAGCAGTGGTTGCCTGATTAAGAACAGAGTCATTGTTAATGCTAATGCTACCTTTAAGGAAGGGAGCCCTTCAAGCTCGCATGTCCTACTTTTGCTCTGCTCAGTACAAAGCTAAAAAGGTCCAAGGTCTAACAGCACCTGTGCCAGTGGCTTGTTTCTTTCAACCCACTATTTTGACCATGGCTTCTTTTCTCTTAACTCTCTTGCCCTGTGTCTACACAGCCCAGTTTTGGGAATGGGACTTATTATTATTGGCCAACATTTATCAAACACTTACTATGTGCTAGGCCTTATGAAGCCTAGTATTTGCGACACAGATCACCACAAAGAGCAAATGCAGCAAGCCGCCAGTGCTTTGAGGTGGCTTGGGCCTAGGACTAGGACCAGAAGAGCAGGATGGAAAACTGGGGTCATCCGAATGGGAGCTGTTAGGAATATTGTATGTCAGACACTATGTGGAGCCACATAAGTACCTTGTCTGGAACTCAAAACCCTTAAGGCATTAATGTTCCACTTTCTAACAATCTAAACTTCATTCCCACTGCATCAGTTGTTCCAGTTGGTTGTGAGCCCTAGTTCCTTGATCTCTTCATTTTTTCTCCCAATTGGCTTTTCTTTTTTCCTGATGCAACGTACATGCTCTGAGTGCCTGCTGTCATGGACATGCAGTGTATTAAGGGATGCAAATGCAAGCCTGAGAAGTACTGTAGAAGCACAGAGAAGAGTATTTCCTAAAGGACACAAGGACTTTGAGGAGTACAGTATTAGAAAGGGAAACTATTCCAGGCAGAACAAACAAGTTACGTGACTGTTTATTAATAAAAAGTTTAACCTTGTGCAGAAAAGTATTAACAGACTCAGGTAGCGTTAGCCCCGTACATTGCTAAGAAAGGTCTGTGTTCAAAACTGGCCCCTCACCACCTCCTAGGAGACACCCTCTGTCCTTGGAACATTCAACCTGACAAGAGTTTTTTCTGCATGTCAGAAGCCATGGGCCATGCTGTGCCAGTGTGACCATGCATGTGTGATTTACAGCGAACACCGCTATTTGCTCTGGGAAGCAGGGACCAGTCACGAAGGGCAATCACGTGGGTGCTGTTGACCTTTATGACTGGGGTGAGCCCCCAGAAAATCCCTGGACACCAATGCATGGATGGGCATCCCTAATTGGCTGTCACTTGATGAAGAAATGTAAACAGCTTTTAGACGTATAACCCTGAACTAATATAGTCATACCCAATTGAAGTTTGTTCTCGGGATTTGATATTCGATGTTAAAAATTCTATTAAGTATGTACTTCACAACATGGCACATTTTTTAAACATTTGTACAACAAATGAGCACTCCCTTCACACTAGATACTACACTGACTGCTAAGAACACAGAGTGAACAATAATTCTTAGTTGCTGCTCCCTAAAGAAACCCACTGAATCTTAATGCTATCAGTTCTCTAGTTAAACTGCGGATATGGACTAAACCGTATCACCTCCCAATTCTAGGGGAAGCCCTAACTCTCAGTGTAATGGGGGGAAATGTGTGAAGGGTTTTCAGGAACCCATCACACCAGTGTCATGGTATTTGGAGGCGGGGTCCTTTGGAGGTCATTAGGCCCAAGATGAGGTCACTTGAGGGTGGGGCCCTCGTGGTAGGATTAGTATAAAAGTAGGGAGACCTAGATCATGCTCTCTTTGCTATGTGAGGACACAGCAAGGAAGCGGCTACCTGCAAGCCTGGAAAAGAGCCCTCACCACGAACTGAATACACTGGTACCTTGATCCCGAATACTGCAGCTGCTAAACTGTGAGAAATAAGTATTTGCTGTTTAGCCACTTGGTCTATGGTGGTTTGTTATAGCTGCCCAAGCCAACTGATGTAATTTCATTATTTTACAATATATTTTTCATTTAAGATCTTGAAAATAAATATAAAAGAGTAATGGATAGATATGAAATACTGTATGTAAATATTATGAATATTATGAAATATTCATATTATATTCGTAAATATTATAAAATAAAATTTTAGAATTTTATTCTAAAATGAATAAAAATTTACTATGTAAAATTAAAATATTTGCTATATAATTATAAAATAGTATACAGAAATGCTTAATCTAAGACTCAGTAATCAAATTTGACTAACCATATATAACTGAATAGGAGTAAAATTCCACATAAATATTCAGTGAACATCATATATAACATTATATTGTAATGTTTAAGAATCAAAATTGTCTTAAGATATATACAATAACTCACATACACTAGAATGCTGAGAAAAGTATACTCACGTGCCAAGCTCCACCAGGTGGACCTTTACCAAGCACTAAGTGAGGGATATAATGATGTTGCTCTAATTTCCAATGCAAAACGGATGGGTAGTCATAGCCAAAGTCAGCATCTGGGTGAAGAAGTGTGTCAAAAAGTACTGCGACTGGATTGGATGATCGGCCCTCAAGACCTTCAGACAAGTATTCTAAGTCCTGAATGGAAGAATTTTTTAAAAGAAATAAGTCACACACAGTTTGAAAAAAGAAAAACACAAACCAACGCTATAATAAAGTGAAGGCCGTTACTCTAATTCAGTATTTCCCAGACGGTGTGCTCTAAAAACACTGATGTTCCTTGAGATTTTAATAGGTTCTCTAATCAAATAAATATGGAAAAGGTTGGGTGACAACAAATCCAATCAGATCATTTTACTGCAAAACTTAAAGATGCCTTTAATATGCTAACATGCCTTAATATGTCTACAGTGATGCTGCAATATAAAACACAGCACTTTCCACACTTATCTGAGCACAGAGCACCTATTAAAACTTTTATCAGGAAATCATTTGGGAAATTCTGCTCTTATCAACTCAGGAAAATAAACAGAAGTAACTCAGCAGAATGTAGTTATAAATGTAAAACAGAAATAATAGAAAGTGTTATTAGAAGAAAGGATTTTTCAATTAAGAAACACAATGCTTATATAAGTACAACTAATCTTGATTTAGTATTAAAAAATTAAAAACACTGACAAAATAATACCTGATCTACAATGGAAAGATGTCTTGCTTCTTGTAATTTACCATGTAAGATTGTATTTGGATGTGTTGCTTCTGATGATAAATATGGTCTGTAGCCTGATAACATGTAAGAAAGGCAGATACCTGAGGGTCCATTTCCTATTTAAAAAAAGAAAAATGTGAAGAGGCTGTATCATGCATGAATACTCCTATTCCCTGGCCTTCCTCCCTCATCAGTTCTGCCTTCTCTAAACTCTGAAACCCAAGCATTCAAAAGAACTGTAACTTTTGTCTTCACTCCTGGTTTTTCTGGGGAGCTCTCTCTAGTCAAAGCTTTAACTCTTTATACTGACTCTGAAAATCAGATCTCTAGGCGACCTCTTCCCTCAAAATATATTCCATACGCTGCTGTTTTACTCCACCTGATAGACCCACTAATAACTTAATCAAAATGTGTTCAAAAGCAAATTCATGAATTCCTTCATTTAGGTACCCTCTCCTTCTAAACAAGACCCCTTCTCAAGATAATGGCACTAGCAGAGTCCTAAGTTAATCAGCCCTGGCTGGTACGGCTCATGGACTGAGTGCTGGCCTGTGAACCAAGGGGTCACCTGTTTGTTTCCAGTCAGGGCACATGCCTGGGTTGCAGGCTGGGGCCCCAGTGGGCGGCCCATGAGGGGCGCCCATGCACTGGTGTTTCTCTCCCTTTCTTTCTCCCTCCCTTCTCCTCTCTCTAAAAATAAATAAATAAATAAAATGTAAAAAAGTTGAAAAAAATTTTTAAGTTAATCAGGTTCCAGTTCTAAACCTATTTTGTCATTTAAATCCATTCAATTGTCTTTGCTATGCTCACTCCTATACTTTCACTCAGAAGACATATTCTTCATCCTTAAATTCACCTCCTCTAAAATCACTTCACGTTCAGATGAGTTTGTGCAACACATGGTCTTAGCTTGTTACTTCCTCTATTCTAAAGGCTTTAACTCTCGTTTCTGACTACCCAGTGTTCTCTATGTTCTAGTCTCAACCATCTTTCCAGTCCCATCTCTTAACACTGCTTTCCTATATTTTTATAAACTTCAACCAAAACCAAACTAGACTTTTCATTGGGCTACTTCCATTTCTGTAGTTCCTTTAGTCTGGGTTGTCTGTTCTCCATTATCTACATCCACCAAAAATTTAATCCAACCAGGACAACTGCTAGTCATAGGGGAAAAAAACCCTGTTCTTTGCCTAATATTTTGTCCCAAATAAGCTCAAAGATATAAATATGAAAAGTAAAATCATAAGAATGTTAATAACATGGGTAATATTATTTACACTTATAATGCTGGAGCATGACATAACACTCAAAAGACAGCCCTGACTGGTAAGCCTCGGTGGGTTGGGTGTCATCCCACAAACTGACAGTCACCAGTTTGATTGTGATCAGGGCACATGCCTGGGGTTTTGGGCCAGGTCCCTGGTTGGGGACATGTGAGGGGCAACCGATTAATGTTTCTCTCGCATTATCAATGTTTTTCTCCCTCTCTTTCCCTCTCTCTAAAAATAAATAAAATCTTAAAAAACCCCCATAAAAACAGAGAAGAAAATAAGCCTTTTGCCTTCATTCAAGTTATCAACTAATGACAAGTAATGGGAGTTAAGATCTGAGGCAAAGAGCTAATTTCCTTGAATCAAAAAAAGACAAAACTCAAGAATAATCATGGTATCAACAGATACAGAAAAAGCATTTGACAAAATCCAACACCTATTCATGATAAAAACTCTAAGCAAACTACAAATAGAAGAACTGCCTCAACTTGAAAAAGAATATCTACAAAAAGCCTACAACTAACATCATCTTAATGGAGAAAAACTAGCTGCTTTCCCTTTAAGACCACTCCTACTCAACAGACACCCTGAAGGAACACTTGGATAATCTTATTAAGAAAAGAAAAGGAAATAAAAGGTATACTGATTGGGGAGGAAGAAATAAAACTGTCTTTGTTCTCAATGCCAGGATTATCTATGTAGAAAATCTCAAAGAACTGACAACCCCCCCCCCCAACCTCTTGGCACTACCAGGCAATCAGGGCAAGGTTGCAAGATACAAAGTTAATATACAGAAGCCAACTGCTATCCTATATATCAGTAATGAACAAGTGGAATTTGAAATGCAATTCACAACACTGCTAATAATGTGCACAAAAAAGAAAACTATTTTGGTGTAAGATCTATATGAGGAAAACCACAAAACTCTGATAAAAGAACTCAAAGCGTATGTCAATAGATGGAAAGACATTCCATGTTTGTGGACAGGAAGACTCAATCTTGTTAAGATATCAGTTTTTCCCAACTTGACTTACAGATTTAATGAATTCAAATAAAAATCCCAGCAAGTTACTTTGTGGTTATTTGCAAACTGATTCTAAAGTTTAAATGGAAACTTGGAACCAGAATAACCAACACAATATAGAACAAAATCAAGATTGAAACCATCCAACTTCAAGTCTTACCATAAAACTACAATCAACAAGACTATGGACATAATGAATGGACAAATAAATGGAACAGAACTGAGAACCCAGAGATAGATCCTCACAAGTATAGTCAAATTATTAAAAAAAAAACAAAACAAAAACCAAAACAAAACAAAAAGCAAAGGCACTTCTGGCCAAGATGGGGGTGCAGGTAGATACACTGTGCCTCCTCACGCAACCGAAAGGACAATAACAAATTTAAACACAGAAACAACCAGAACTGACAGAAAAAATCAAACTGTATGGAAGCCTGACAACCAAGGAGTTAAAGAAGAAACATTCATCCACACTGGAAGGAGGGGCAGAGACAGGCAGCCAGGACAGAGAAGACTCGTGGCAAGGCAGTGGCTGAATGATCGGGCAGTTCCACATTTGCCTGCAGATAAACAAGGAGAAACAACTGGGGAACAAGACTGACCATGCAACTCAGGGTTCTAGTGCAGGGAAATAAAGCCTCAAAACCTCTGACTGAAAAAACCTTTGGGGGTTGTGGTAGCAGGAGAAACACTGGGCCTTACAGGAGAGTTCGTTGGAGAGATCCACAGGGTCATAGACTGTACACAAACCCACCCACCCAGGAATCAGCATCAGAAGGGCCCAATTTGCTTGTGAGTAGCAGCAGAAGTGACTGAAAGCCAGCAGAGAGCTGAGCAAGCAGCATTGTTCCTTCTCTGACACCCCCAACCATATATAGCACCATAAAGCAGCAACATGGGTTGCCTTGCCCTGTTCAACACCTAAGGTTCCATCCCTTACTACATAACCAGCACACCTAGACAAAGAAATATGGCCCAAATGAAAGAATAGATCAACGTTCCAGGAAAAAAAAAAGCAACCAAGAGATAGCTAACCTATCAGATGCAGAGTTCAAAATACTGGTAATTAGGTAGCTCACACAGAATTGGTTGAGTATGGTCACAAAATAGAGGAAGAAGGGAACCCTATGAAAAGTGAAATAAAGGAAAATGTACAGGGAACCAACAATGAAGGGAAGGAAACCAGGACTCAAATCAACAGTTTGGACCAGAAGGAAGAAATAAACATTCAACCAGAACATAATGAAGAAATAAGAAATCAAAAAAATGAGGAGAGGCTTAGGAACCTCCAAGACAATGTTGAACATTCAAATATCCGAATTATTGGGGTGCCAGAAGGAAAAGAGCAAGAAACTGAAAACTTAATTTGAAAAAATAGTGAAGGAGAACTTCTCCAATCTGGCAAAGGAAATAGACTTCCAGGAAGTTCAGGAAGCTCAGAGTCCCAAAGAAAGTACACACCAAGGCACATCACAATTAAGTTACCCAAGATTAAGAGGAGGAGAGAATCTTAAAAGCAGCAAGAGAAAAGGAGACAGTTACTACAAAGGAGTTCCCATAAGACTATCAGCTGATTTCTCAAAAGAAATCTTGCAGGCAAGAAGGGGCTGGAAAGCAGTATTCAAGGTCATGAAAAGCAAGGACCTACATCCAAGGTTATCTATCCAGCAAAGCTATCATTTAGAATAGAAAGGCAGATAAAGTGCTTCCTAAATAAGGTCAAGTTAAAGGGATTCATCATCACCAAGCCCTTATTATATGAAATGTTAAAGGGACTTGTCTAAGAAAAAGAAGAATATTAAAAATATGAACACTAAAATGTCAAATTCACAAGTAGCAACAACCTAACCTAAAAAAATCAAAACCAAAAACGAACTAAGCAAGCAATAGAATAGGATCAGAATTACAGAAATGGAGATCATATGAAGGGTTATCAGCAGGGAAGGGGGGAATGGCAGAAAAGGTACAGGGAATACGTAGCATAACTGGTATGTAGAAAATATCTTATTTCTAAGAGGAGGTTAAAAATAGTATAGGAAATGTAGAAGCCAAAGAACTTTTATGTGCGACCCATGGACATGAACTAAGTGGGGGCAGGTAATCCTGGTGGGAGGGGCGGTGCAAGGCAGAGGGGAGTAAAGGGCCAAAATGCAACAACTGTAATATCATAATCAATAAAATATATTTTAAAAATGCAGAAAAAGCAAAGATAATCCAATGGAGATAAGTCTTTTCAATAAATCGTACTGGAATAAGTGTACGTGCACATGCCAAAATATGAATCTTGACACTAACCTTGTATCTTTTACAAAAATTAACTCAAAACGTGTCATGGACCGAACATAAGACATAAAATTATAAAACTTCTAGAAGATAACATAGGAGAAAATGTAGGTGATCTTTGGTTTGGTAATGAATTTTTAGAACACCAAAAGGAGGATCCATGAAAGAAAAAACTGTTAAGCAAGACTTCATTAAAATTTAAATATTTCTGCTTTGCAAAAGACATTGTAAGAGAATGAAAAGATAAATCGGACTGGGAGAAAATATTTACAAAACATGCATCTGAAAAAACTCTTAAATCTCAACCATAAGAAAACTAACAATCCAATCAACTAAAAAGGCAAAAGATCTAGATACCTCAAAGGTACACAGATGGCAAATAAGCATATGAAAAGATACTCAATATCATGTATCATTACAGAACTGCAAATTAAAAACAGTAAGAGCCCACTACATACCTATTGGATGACTAAAATCCATAATACTGACACCACCAAATGCTGAAAAGGCTATGGAACAACTGAAACTCTCATTTATACCTGCTAGGAATGCAAAAATGGTACAGTCACTTTGGACGACAGTTTGACAAGTTATTAAAAAACTAAACATAGTCTTACTAGAGGATTCAGCAATCACATTCCTCAGTATTTACCCAAAGGAGTTGAAAACAATGGCCATGCCAAAATCTGCATGTTTATAGGAACTTTACTCGTAATTGTTGAAACTTGGAAACAACCAAGATGTCATTCATTTAGTGCATGGATACACAAATTGTGAAACATCCATACTATATAAAGCCAATACATAAAGGAAATTAGCTCTTTATCTATGCTCAGGCTGGTGGCACTACTGCCAAAAGTAATGGCCCTATAGACATTAGCTTCACTCACTGGCTAGCTGAGGCCAATTACGAAGAGACCGTTGGCAGCGGGGAGTGAGGCGGACTAAAGACAGAGGCGGTTTTTGCTTTCCTGACTCTCCAAGGTAGAACAAGAAGTTAGAGTTCCTTTATTTATTCTAAGATATCAAGGACGAAAAACTAGGATGGACATATGTTGGAAAACGGTACACAAGGGATAGTCTCCAAGATATCCTGAATGAGAACCAGTGTAAAAACGCCTCTCTATCCTCTCCCTAACGGGAATCTAGAATAGATCTATCTTGCTTTCTTCCTTTCCTTCATTCCTTTACTGAATTTCCCACATGCCAGTCAAAGGAGAGGACTTTTCTCTCCTTCCCACTTATTTTGAAACAAAATAAAGGTTGTCATCATTACCAGGACACAGTCATATAATCAATACAACTGACAGTATTTTAAAATAGAGTAATATCAATCCTTAATGAATGAATGCTGCACTGTAACACAGGACCTAATATCTGATAATTATCTTTGGAGAAAGCTTTGATTATTGGTTGTTTTAAGATATCAAACCTAATAATACTTTTCAATACAATCCTAAGAACTTCTAACTATGTAACTAATTTATAATAGCAGCAAGGATCTTAACTATAATTTTAAGAGATAAAATGCAATAACTTACCAATTACTACCACAGGCAAAGTCACTGATGAATCTTCAAGTAAAGAAGTTTCTTCAACTAATGGCATTGCTTTAACTTTTCGCCCCAAATTACCACCAAAATATTGCACTAAGGAATTATAAATTTCTCCTTCAGTTTCAGTGTCACCATAGTTTCTTTTCAAAAAAAGTAAACATGGAAAACAAATGAGATATATGATCAATATAGCCTTTAAAAAAGTCTATCTTTATTCAGATTTTATTTAGGCCAAAAATATTCAAGTTTCATAAAAGAAGAAAATCCTCCTGATTCATGTTTTCAAATTAGTAGCTAAGCTACATGTTAACCTACACCACTTTGAATGTCAGAAATCCTAAACAGCTGCTAATGTCTTTTTTACTACTTTACAGGCCAGTCTTACGTAAGAAACTATCTTTAATGACCAAGGACACAGTACTGTATGCTATAAATTGTGCATTTTGGTAAATTAGGTTTACACATATTAATTCTCAAAGAGACATTGAAATATGGAAAGATCTTAATGTTAATTTCCAATCTTTCTTTCCCAATTGCCTTCCTAGGAACTAGCTTTAGCATTCTGGCATGCTCATGCAATAAATGGACTATGTTAAACATCCGTTGACGTGCTTATTGGCCATTTATATTCTTTGCTCATTTTCAAATTGGTTTTCTTTTTATTGTTGAGCTTTAAAAGTCCTTTTTATATATATAGTCTGGATACAAGCCTTTTTTTAGATACAATTTTCAAATATTTTCTTCAAATTGGTTTTCAAATTGGTTTTCTTTTTATTGTTGAGCTTTAAAAGTCCTTTTTATATATATAGTTGGATACAAGCCTTTTTTTGATACAATTTTCAAATATTTTCTTCCATTCTGTAGGTTGCCTATTCACTATATGTTGTTTTTTTAATCACAAGAGTTTTAAATTTTCATCAAGTCCAATTTATTTTTTCTTTTCTTGCTGTGCTTTTGGTGTCATATCTAAAATATTAATACCTAGTCCAAGGTCACAAAAATTTACTCCAGTGCTTTTTTCTACAAGTTCTAATTCTTACATTTAGGTTTTTCATTTATTTTGAGTTAGTTTTGTGTATGGTATGAGGTAGGAGTAAAATTTCATTATCTCGCCTCTGGATAGTGGTACCAGTTGTTGAAGAGACTGTTATTTCTCCTTTGTCTCAGAATATCATGGAAAATCAAGTAACCATAAGGGTAGGGATTTATTCTGGATTCTCAACTGTATTTCACTGATTATATGTTTATCTTTATGCCAGCACCACACCGTTAATTTGTTTCTTTGTAGTGAAATCTGAAATCTGGAAGTTGAAATCCTCCAACTTTTTGTTCATCAAAAATGTCTTGGCTATTCTGGGTTCTGTGCAAATTCTATACGTTTTTCTGGGGAAAAAAAGCAGCTAGGATTTTGATAGGATTTCACTGACTTTGTAGATCAATTGAGAAATACTGCCATCTTAAGTAGAGGGCGGGCAAAAGTAGGTTCACAGTTGTTCATATGGAAATTAAGATAGTAAATAATAACACAAAAATAAACTGTTTTGCATACAACTATAAACCTACTTTTGCCTCACCCCATATATCAAGATTTTCAATTCATACAACAGGAGATTCCTTTTCAATTACCTCAGCCTTTTTTAATTATTCTCAGTCATGTGTTGTAGTTTGAAGGGTACAAGTTTTACATGTCTTTCGTTAAAATT
Source organism: Anoura caudifer (assembly GCA_004027475.1). NCBI lineage: Eukaryota > Metazoa > Chordata > Mammalia > Chiroptera > Phyllostomidae > Anoura > Anoura caudifer. The sequence goes on from PVKU01001416.1 coordinate 118,227, forward strand.
ATTCCTGTATCATTCTTTCTGATGCGAGTATGAATGGGATTAACTGTAACTGCCGGTACAGCACCGGGGACAAACATGAGGCCAGCCAGCCACCTTGTGTTATCTGGCCTGCACCTTGTTTCTACCTGGCAGCTACGCCGAACTCTCGCTTAACTGGTAAGGAGCAGTTACATGTATACAGCCCAGAAAATTACATTCAGCCCTTTGAAGGCAACCACGAGGCTGATGCGGCCCCCGGTGACAATGAGTTTGACGCCCCTGTGGTAGAGGGTCTTGCCTTCAGCGTATAAAATTGCTGCCCCTGTGAAGCACAATGAAAAGAGGTATATGCTTGTGTGCTTCTTTAGACAAGTTCAGGGATGAGTCATCCTGTAATTTTGAAGAAATAAGCATAAACAGTATTTCCAGGTATGTGTGGCAACTGTAATAAGAAAATATTTGTGATTCCTAGCGGTGACAAAGTCACAAATATCAGTGCTTTTGCTTCTATCCCTAACCGAATACTAGAGTTGGGTTATTAAAGTTTAATGAAAATACTGCTGCACTTTTCTTTATATCCAAATCCATGGGCCACTTACATCCTAGGATATCCAACTTAAGAACTCTTGATGGGAGTTTCGTACTCGGCAAAAGAAAAAAAGAGGACTGTTCACATCTTTACTCTGGTGCATTGGTACCTGGAAGGCAAGGTCCTCCTGGGTCTTCCACCCCCATAAGCAAACAGAACTAGACCAAGAACACACATTCGCTCTTCTTTAAACATGTGGCCCTTGTCACCCAGACAACTGTCCTCAGGAGTCCAGACTGGCATCTTTTTCAAGTTTCTACAGTATCTATGGCTTCAGATGACGAACGTCTTAGTTAGAACCTACTGTAAACAGAGCATCACACCGAAAACTTACTTCCCTACCGCCTTGCACCCGGTAACTTAGCTTACGGTTTTTTAAAGAAATAAGAAAATCTTACGGGGGTGGTGGGCGGTTTGCCACCCTTCCCTAAAACTTTGGTCTGGCTCGGGCCTGTGAGTCTCGAGCTCGTGACTGGCGTGGCCCGCGGACTGCAGAGGGGTGAAGGGAGGCCACGGCATCCGGGCGCCCGCCTCGCCCATCCCGGCCCACGAGACCCCGGCCCGCCCGCCCCGCCGCCCCGCCGCCCCGTCCGTCGCTCCCCGCGTTCAGCCCTCCGTTCCCCCGCGACCCTCCCCGGCGGGGAAGTCACCTGATGTGGTCGGCCAGGGAGCAGCGGCAGCACCACACCGGCATGGAGCGCGGGCCCCGCCGCCGCCGCCCTCGGCAAGGCCACCCGGCGGGATCGAGGGTCGCAGGGCCCAGCGGATGCGCCGGTGGGGGCTCGGCACCCCAGGGCACGCCGGCGCTGGCCGGACCAGACGCAGCTTCCGCTCCCTCCGCGCGGACCCGACGCCGTAGGGACGCTCCGGACGCTGCGGTGGGCGGGGCGGCGCGGCGCCTTTTCGCAGGTGCAGGGCCGGCGATTGGCACAGCGGGCGCGGCGGGTGCAGCGGCGGGCCTCGCCGGTCGCGGGGCGGAGCCTGAGGCCGACCGAGGGTGGGCGCTGAGGCAAGGCCCGCCCCTCGACACCACCCGCCTCAGCATCTCCCGTGGAGCCGGCGCTGCGTTACCCTAGGGACGCGGCCCGCAGACTCCGCAGGCTGTGAGAACCACCCGCGTCCCGGCTTGGGACCCAGGGACCCAGGAACCCGCTCCGCCCCGGGGAGGGGACAGGCGGGCCTGCCGGCGGTAGGGGGTGGAGTCGGGAGGGGGCACCGCGGGCACGTCCGCCGGCGGCGGTGGTCGGGAAGGAGGTCCAGGTAAGCGATGGGCGCAGGGACCGGGGAGGACGGCTGCCTCTCTTCCGTCCAAACCAGTTGTTTTCTCACTTAGAATGCAGATGTGTAACTTTCCCTTTTCAAACAGTTTAAGTTTCCAATTTGGCTGACTGTTGCTCTTGAGCGAACTTACACCAGGCAGGTGTTTCAGACTCTGCGGCGTTTAAACCTACGGGACTCATCCCGCCGCAGGGCTACACAATGTGAGGCAATGTATCCACACACTGGTTTCATAACGTCTGGGTTTTTCTCTGAATTGTTGTCACTTGACACACTCATTTGATGTAGGTGTTGTTTAAGAAGGTGAAGCCTGAACTTGTTTTTCTGTTAACATTAGCCTTTCGACGACCTAATAAAAATACCTGAAAATCTGTGCCAACACGGGGAATTGGAGTTCACGCTCCAACTTGGTGGTAGCTTTTCGTTTATGGTTCCACTTTCATCTCGAATTCTCCCCTCCTGTCCGCCACCCCCACCCCGCCCAGTATTCCCCACCCCCCCCCCCACACCTGACTCGCCACCTCCAACTTCTGTCCTTAGTTTAAGCTGATGACTTCCATTTGGTGAGTTACATAGTGTTCCTTGGTCTCTCCTATGTACACAGGAAGTATATATGTTATTAAACTTTAATTTCTTTTTTTGCTAATCTGCCTCATGTCAATGTGGATGTTACTCCAGCCAGAAAAACCTTAGGGCAAAAGAAGACTTTTCTTCCCCAACAGTTACCATTCATTTCTTTGTCTTGTTGCCCGAGAAGTCAACTTGAAAGCTTTATTTTCGTTACTACGAGATTAGAGAAAAGGAAAAAAGTAGAGAACGATATAGTCGGAGACAAAAAATGTGACAGAAAAGGGAAGTCCTAACAGAATTGATGGAGGTTTTCAACATCCGAGTGCCAGAAAGTGAGATTAGAGCAAATGGTTGCTTGATACTTACAAGAAAAAAAAAATTAAACTAAATGGAGACTTGAGTGTGCAAATCTGTAAGACCTGCTGAGTACTGAGCAGGAAAAAGGAAAAAGTCTACATGTAGACATATGATGAAATTTAAAGATAGCAAGAATGAAGAAAGATTCTAAAAGCTTCCAGAGAGCAAACACAGGTCCTACACAAAGGAATGGATATCAGACTGACAACAGGCTTCTCATCACCAGGACTGGATATTAAAAGACGAACAATGCCCTGAAAGTTCCACGAAGAAATAACTTTGAACTTGGAATCCTATACCAAGGAAAACTATCAATAAATATGGGGGCAGAATGAAAATGGAAATTAAACATAAATTGAAAAAGCTTTGTCTCCTAAGTACTCTTTTTTTGTTATGTTACTTGAATATGTGGGCTGGTAAAACAAGGAAATTATCCAAGCAATTGGATCAGGTTGGTTCTGTGAACAAGAACCAATTCAGAAAAGCAATGAAGGCAAGTACCAGGATGATAACTGTGTAGCGGGCCTTATGACCACAGGGTTATTAGAGAACTTCCTGTAGAAAAAAAAAAAAGGCCACAGATGCAATTAGATGCAAAAAAATATTTAAAAAAAAAGACCATAGATCCTGGTAATGTAAGAAGAACCTACTCTAATGATGCCATAAAATTCAGGACAAATTTAAAAAGGCTGTTAGAAGTCCAATAAGGGTGGGGGTATGAGACAAATAGTATACAAAAAACAAGTAGTATAGTCATAGAATATAATTTGGTTGGGCAGAGGACAGTGTTTATGTAGGCGCGTAGATACTGATTTTCAAATTTATAGTCCACCTGTAAAGAAGCAAGAATCCCTTATTGAAGGTTATAAAACAGATTGCAAATGCTAATCATGGTAATGTAAAAGAGAGCAAGAGAGATGATGAGAAGGGTATGGGATACAATATTTTTATTTGATAAAGTGAAGAGATATTTCTTGTGGATGACACAAGAAACAGGAGTTTAAGTACATGGAGGGTGGGGCAAAACTAGGTTTACAGTTTGTGTGAAAAATAATAATAATATGAGTACACTATGTTTCATGCACTCACAACTGTAAACCTACTTTTGCTCAATCCTGATTGTTATCAGTAGAAAAGCTGACAGTTATATAGTTGATTAGGTTTTACAGGGAGAGAAAATTTGGAGTGGTTTATTTAGTAAAATCCTACCAATCTTGGCATGAAGTGAGTATGTAAGATCTATCATGGGTCTATCCTGAACTAGCAGCGTAAGTGTGTTATTTAGATAGGAAGGTAACAATGAAGTTAAGGCAGTTACCTCTGGGAACTGCATTAGCGGATTGGGGAAGGATGGCTTGGGGTTTATTATTTTTTGTGTTCAGCCCACTTAAATTCATTTACTCATATTTGTTGTATGCCAAAAAATGCGCCAGGTTTACATAAAATGAAACAAGATTTGGAGAGACAGGGTATTTCCTACCTTGGCAATGCCAAAATGTTAAAGTGAATATTAGATGCCTGGTTATTAAAATTTCTATTATGCAACTGATGCCACCACATTGCTGCTCTCTTCTCTCACCCTTCCTCTGACATGGTCATTCTCCAACAAACTTTGCAGTCATTTGACACCAGTCTTGTTTGCTGGTGTTGTGGGAGCTCATGAATGGGGCAGCAAAGGAGAAGTGTGGCCTGTCCTGCCTTTCCCCTTCAATAGAGTGGCTGGAAAGGTCCCCATATTTCTGTGAGGAAGTCTATGGTTTGGGAGTTCCAGGTTGGAATGACACTGAGTGAGCTGCAGTGGCAAGAATGATGAGCATCCTGGGTTGACTACTTGGGAGCAGGAAGGAGAAAAGCCTTCTCTCTTTCACAAGTGGCAGAGTAGTGCTTCTCAGCCATGGCTGCATATTAGAATCACCAGGAGCATGAATAAAACTCAGTATCCTTCCGCCCTTCCCACCCTCACTGATTGAATTAAAAAGTCTGGTGAAGGAAGCTCACGTGATTCAAATCATTAACGTGCAATTCATAGGCAGTTTTTACATGATTGAATTGATAAAGCAAATTAGAGCTTCGAACCAGCTTTCATTCTAGTATTTATAACACAATGAAAGTCAAAGAACTACAGTAGTTCTCTGTTATCCCTAAGGGGTATGTTCCAAGACCCCGTTAGATGCCTAAAACCTTGTATGTAGTGTCTTTTCCTATATGTACTTATGCTAAAGTTTCATGTCTTTTGCATCATAACTGAGCACTTATCACACACTGTGGCTAAAACTTTTGTAGTTTGGAGATTTCATCATGTTACGCAGAATGGCACGCAATTTAAAACTTAGGAATTGTTTGTTTCTGGAATTTTTCATTTAATATTTTCAGACTGGTTGATTGTAACTGAAACTATGGAAAGTGAAACTGCAAAAAGGGGAACTACTGTATCCTTGTTTCACCTGATAATAAATAGTTACAGTGAATAGGAAATGTGTAGCTTGTATTTCATTGATCAAGTTAATTCAGTTGTCAAAAGCTCCCTACATGTGTACCAGTTTATAGTTCTAATCTCACCTGTTATTCTCAGTGCACCCGATGCTGTTCTCTCCAAACATAGTAGTCAATCTCTCCAAAGGAGTTTGTGTTGGCTATTCCTTCAACCTGTAACACCCTTCCCACATGGCTAATTCCCTCAGCTCCTCGGAATCTGTTCACATATTGCCTTCTCAGTGAGGCTGACCCTGATCATCCTGTTTAAAATTCCAGTCTGCCCTTTTTGTCCCAAACTGGTACTCTTGATCTGACCTGCCCTAGTTTTATTTTATTCTAGTATAAATATAACATATTATATAATTTATAACATTATGTAATTTGCCTACTTAATATATCTGTAATGTAATATTTGTTTCCACTAAAATGTAAACCAATACATAAGTTTTTTTCTTTTGCTCACTAATGAAGCTTAAGTATCTGAAACAGTGCTTAACACATAGTTGGCACTAAATAAATACTTGTTGAACTTCAGTGGCCTCTTAAATAACATTTAGCTCATTATCTCCACAAAAGAGATGTGTTTATTCATGTTATACACTATGTGTTTGGAATGTGCTGGCATTATACCATTGCATAAAGTCTTTGTGCAGTTATACATCTTCCCAGGCAAATGTTCTGTCCCCCAGTGAAGCAGGTAGATATCTGGGCTGGGAGTCAGAAAATCTAGGCTTTAGTCTTGCCTTGCCTGTTAAGTACAATATTGGGCAAGTTACCTTCACCTCTCTAAGTCTCACTTATGTAATCTAAAAAAGCAGATTGGTATAAATGAATTCAGAATTCTCTTCTTCTATCAAACAGTATTTTATTACCAGTGGTGAGATAAAAACACAATGTTAATTATATGTTGTTTTCTATTTTCATATGAAAGCAGTTGAAACATGCACTATTTCCATATTTCAAGCTGAATTTAGTAGAGTGATTCAGAGTTATCATTTTTAGAATCAGATTGTCTTTATTTTAATCCTGGCTTATCTACTCATTAACTGTGTATCAAGTTCATTAATAATTCTCTGCTTCAGTTTTCCTCTTCTGTAAAATATAGTAAGTGTACCAATTTCAGAAGGCATAATTATATTTTCTGTGAAATTAAATTAAGCAGTGCATATAAAACATTTAATACAATGCCTAGTTCATGATAAGTACCTGAAAATTGTTAGCTATTAACTTTTTTAAAAACATTTTATTTATTTATCTTTAGAGGGGAAAGGAAGGAGAGAGGGAGAGAAATAACAATGTATGGTTGCCTCTCGTGCATCCCTTGCTGGGATCTGGCCTGCAACCCAGGCATGTGCCCTGGCTGGGAATCAAACTGCAATCCCTTGGTTCACAGGCCCGCGCTCAATCCACTGAGCTACACCAGCCAGGGCGGCTATTAACTTTTTATGAAATATTAATTAGCAATACTTTCTGTTATGTAGGGTTGTGGAAATTAATGAAGACCAACCAGATCAGAAGAACAAAGGCTATTTATTCTTAGCTGGCTACAGAAATAGAGTTGACCACCATCACTCATATTTTGGCAGAAACCCAAAGGCAGAAAGACCAGTGGAAAAGCCTTTAGTAGGAAAAAAAGGGAAGTCCACAGGTGTCCTGGTGGGGGCTGGAGGCAAGCAGAAGTTATAGGCTGGCTAACTAGAAATGAGGCATCGCTGGTTATGTGTGTACATTTGGCCTTCTGTGCTGGGTACTGAGAAGTGGAGACAAAAATTGGGGAAGCTGTCAGTTATGAACTGCTGGACATTTGGGGCTGATTGTTACAGAAGTTCTTGTTTAGCTTCCTGGATTGTCACCAGAGATAGCAGTCTGGCTTCCCGAAAGTCTGCCATAGCCTGGCTTCTTTGGCTGTTTCTTACAAATAAAAACGTTGGTTTCTTGGGCAGGTTGCTGCAGTTTGCGGGTCAAAGTTCTATTTTTATATGTGGTCTGGCCATGGTCTATTTGCATAGTCAGTCTTTCAGGTTCATAAGAAAATTTTGATTTCTTTCATAAATTAGGCTTTTTAATGCTTCAGAATAATATTAAGTGTGGAGACAGTTTAACTCAGTTTATTGACATCGATGCTGTAGTTTTAGAGTTTGTTCCAGTTAGGTGTCAGCTGAGTACCAGAATTGATTCTATTTGGATGATGTCAGTAGCTAAGCCTTATTAGAAAAGTTATCAAGAACACTGAATGGAGAAAAATGGATCGTTATAGTTTTTTTAAATAGATAAATTTGTTTATTTGATTTAAATAGAGTTACTTTTTTGGTATAAACCTATCCAGTCAGCATCTTGCAAAGTGCATTATCTTCCCTTAATCGCTTTTATCCATAAAAAGGAGTCAGAACAAATATAACTGTAGACGTCCTTTCTACCTAATCACTCCCTTCATTGCTTGTTTGGCAATTAAATCACAGTAAATTCTAAGATGCCTGGCAAAGGTATTTTTGGAAAGGGACTTATTTACTACATTTCCCTGCAGAGATTCAGAATTTTTACTTTATGCCATGAAATAAGGTAGTTTCATAAGGACACTGTCATTATTTTTTCATGTTAAAATGTATTTTTGTTATTTTGCTCTAAACTTAATTTTTTTTAGTTTTAAAAGACTATTTGGCCTCCCCAGTCAATAAAAGGGTTTTACAATATAGCAGTTCTTTTGTATGTATATTCATTGTTGATGCTTCTTGACACATGGATCTCAGGGTCTTAAGAAGTACCTAAAATGAACAGTGACTTATTTGAAGATTCTCACTCATATTGAACATCAACCACTATTTTGCATTTATTTTTTTACAGATTTGAAAGAACTGTAATGTCAAATACATCAGTTCAAGTTATTTGAAAAGAAAACTTGAATATCCATCATTACATAATTTGTTCTTGATGTGTTTCAAAAGTAAAAGAAGAATTTTTAACCTGGCATCTTAAGACATTTGAAATTATAAAAACTATGTAAAAAGAAGGCAGATAACATGTATTTATGTAATAATTATATCAGATAGATAGTATTACTAAAATAGCTATACATTTCTCCTTGACCTCAGTCTTTTTTTAAAGTATATTTTATTGATTATGCTATTACAGTTGTCCCATTTTCTTCTCCCATTTGGGACTTCCAGTCCTATGTTGCATAAGAGAGGTGAGAGTGGACATCCCTGTCTTGCTCCTGATCTCAAAGGGAATGCCTATAGTTTTTGCCCATTGAGTATGATGCTGGCAGTAGGATTGTCATATCTGGCCTTTATCATGTTTAAATTTGTTCCCTGTAATTCCACTTTGCTAAGAGTTCTTATCATAAATGAGTGCTGGATTTTATCAAATGCTCTTCATGCATCTATTGATGGGATCATGTGGTTTTTATCCTTCATTTTGTTTATGTGGTGAATTACATTAATTGATTTGCAAATGTTGTGCCAACCTTGCATTCCTGGAGTAAATCTCACATGATCATGGTGTGTGGTCTTTTTGATGGATTGCTGGATCTGGTTTGCCAATATTTTTTCTATGTTCTTCAGGGATAGTGGCCTATAATTTTCATTATTTGTAGTGTCTGTATCTGATTTTGGAATTAGGGTAATGCTGGCCTTGTGAAAGGAGTTGGGAGCCTTCCCTCCTCTTAAATTTTATGAAATAGTTTGAGAAGGAGAGGGTTAGTTAGTTCTTGCAATATTTTTTAAAATTCATGTGGTAAGCCATCTGATCTAGGGTTTTTGGTTTTGGGGAGTTTTTTGGTTACTGTTTCAAAATCACTGGGTATAATCTGCCTGTTCAGATTCTCTGATTTTTCCTGAGTTTTGGGAGACTTTATATTTCTGGGAATTTATCCACTTCATCCACATTGTCCAGTTTGTTGGCATATAGTTGTTCATATATTTTATTACAATCGTTTGTATTTCTTTGGTGTCAGGTGTTATTTCTTCTCTTTCATTTCTTTTTTTTTTTTTTTAATTTGGGTCTTCTCTCTTTTTTTCTTGATAAGTCTATTTAAAGTTTTGTATATCTTGTTTATCTTTTCAAAGAACCAGCTCTTGGATTCATTAACTTTTTGTATATTCTCCAACTTTCCGCTCCATGCTGATAACTCTCCACGTGATCTCCATTTTTATGGTTCTTTTCCTGTTCTAGTTATTTGCTTAGTTTGTTTTTTTAGATTCAGTTGTTGATAGTTGTGAGTTTCTTGTCATTTTATTGTTCATAGTTTTGATCTTCTTTTTCTTAGATAAGTCCCTTTAATATTTCATAGAATAGGGGCTTGGTAAAGATGAACTCTTTTAGCTTGCCTTGTCTGGGAAGTTCTTTATCTGCCTTTGTATTCTAAATGATAGCTTTGCTGGATAAAGTAATCTTGGATGTAGGTCCTTCCTTTTCATTACTTTGAATACTTCTGTCACTACCCTCTTGCCTGCAGAGTTTCTTTTGGGAAATCAGCTGATAGTCTTATGGGGATTCCTTTGTAGGTAATTCTCTTCTCTTGTTGCTTTTAAGATTCTCTCTTTATCTTTAATTTTTGGCATTTTTTAAATTTTTAAAATGTTTTTATTTTTAAATTTTATTTTTCAAAATTATTGTTGTTCAGTTATGGTTGTCTCGCCTTCTTTACCATTGCTCACTCCTATCTTGTCCCCCCAACTCCCACAGTCAATCCCCCCGCATTGTCTGTGCCCATCAGTCCTCTGTGTTCTTTTGCTTTCTCCTTCCTGTTACAGAACCAACCCATTGGGGCACAAAATACTATTTGAACCCCCCCTTCTCCTGGAGTCCCCCTGTAGTAAGTTCACCTTGCCTGCCACCAGGGAATTATAGTCCTCAATGTTAGATATTGGTGAATAGGAAAGGAATTATTTATTTAAAAAGTTGTACAGACTTAGAGTAATGACTTAATGCCTTCATTAAAATCCCAAAGTCCTTTAAAACACCCACAAACACACACAGTCCTTCCTTCTCCCCTTTGTCCAGTCCGGGGTACCATATCTCAGGAAAAGAAATAGAAATCTGTGGCTCATGTAGACCCTGGTTCTTCCCTGGTTCCTCCCGGTAATCCATGCTTGGCTGGCAGGCCTCCCTCTGTTCCCAGCACCATCAGCTGTGTCATCACCACAATCTCCAGTTCTTAATCCAAACCCACATGGCTCATTCTCACGGCCCACCAGCAAGAGTCCTTTCACCCTTTTCCTACCTGCAGCATCTCTCCTACATTCTTCCTAACTGCTGAGAGAGAGCTCTGCAACGCTATTGCAGCTTGCTTTCCAGTTTCCTAAGCTGTGTGCTAAAAGGAGCCCCAAAGCCATGGCTCTCCCTTTCTCAAAGGCTCTCCCTTTCTCACCAAAAGCCATGTGGTCCTAACCTTTCTTGCCAAAGCAGTGTGGTCCCCTCTTTTCATGGAGGCCATGCCTGGTTTTAAATCCCAGTGCCAGCCTTCCTCTGCATCCTCATTTCTGACTCCTCCTACTATTGGGTACACTTTAGAGCATTCCCGTATTTTTCCAGCTTGTTTGGACTGCCATAGTAATTCTGGGCAGGTGTGGCCCTGTAGCATGGAGGGAATCATCTCTAAGCTCTCACAGACAATGTAATCAGGGGGAGTTGCTTCCCAGTTACATCCTGGGTGGAAGTCACTCCTATCTTTCTGGCTCAAAGCATGGCCACAGCTACAGCTATTTAACATATCCATTAAACCAGTTAAAAGTTATAGACATGTTAAATGATCATGTCTGAGGTTAGTTGCAAAACTTACTATTTAGAACAACTCTCAATGGCCCTGCTCCATGTGTCCCATTCCCCAGTTCAGACTTGTGGGGGTGAGGACATCATTTTTTAAAAAATATTTCCTGGACACCCTGAGTTCTGGACCCCATTACAAGTCCTTATTTGGGAGGCCCCTGGCTGCACCCTGTTACATTCCTTTCTTTCCCCTGTTATCCCCCTGCCTCTTCCCCTCAGGTTACTGTCAGTTTGTTCTTTATTTCAATGTCTATGTTTCTATTTTGCTTATTTGTATGCCTTTTGATTAAGTTCTACTTATAGGTGAGATCATATGACGTTTGTCTTTCACTGCATGGCTTATTTCACTTAGCATAGTGTTCTCCATTTCCATCCATGCTGTTGTGAAGTATAGGGAATCTGTCCATGTGGTATGGCAAATGTAGCCCAGCCCCTGATTCGGAAAACCGACGGGGAGTGAGGTAGGCACACAGGAAGCCAAACCCACTGATCAGTTTTCCTGTGGGGAATCAGGCCTGCATTGTACCTAGGCTGCTTTGAGGCTTGCTTGCCCTCACCCTGAATTGAGGCAGCAAATGTTTACTGCATACCTTTGGAGTAACTTCCTAAAACCTGTGCTACACCTCCCAAGGATGGAGTATAAGCAATTCAACAACTTTTCCCCTTGATCTGCAACATCCTCCTCTTTGAAGTAATTAGCTACATCCTCTCCTTTGTTATCTGTAAAAGGTAACCACCTAAAGTGAACCTGTGCATAGTAAATGAGGACCATCGCGATGTAATGTACCCAGAAAAACAATAAAAAGCTGTCCAGGCAGAGGCTGGGGCCCACTCTCTCTCACTTAGAGAATGGTCATGCCATCCCTTTTTCTCCACAGGACTTCTGTAGTCCATGTGAATTTGTTCATTGTGGCCACAACACATGGAGCCTGCGGGCTGAGGTCCGCATCAGTGAAGGGTAGGAGCTCCTTCTTTCTCTCTGCTGCATAGTATTCCATTGTGTAAATGGAATACTGTGTAAATGTACCAGTCTTTTTATCCACTCATTTTTTTATGGGCACTTAGGCTGTTTGTAGGACTTGACTATTGTAAATTGTGCTGGTATGAACATGGGGTGCCTAGGTTTTTCTGAATTGGTGATGCAGGATTTTTAGTTTATAGTCTCAGCAGTGGGTTCCCAGCTGGATCAAAAGGCAGTTCTATCTTTAGTTTTTTGAGGAAATTCCATACTATTTCCACAGTGGCTGCACCAGTCTCTATTCCCACCAAGAGTGTACTGGGGTTCCCTTTTCTCCACAACCTCACCACCACTTGTTTATTGTTGTTGTTTATTGATTTATTAATGATGTCCATTCTGACCAGTGTGAAGTGGTATTTCATTGTGATTTTAACTTGCATCTCTCTAATGGCTAGTGATGTTGAGCAGTATTTCATAAGTATATGGGCCCTCAATATTGCCTGATTGAGAAGTGTCTGTTCAGGTCCTTTGCCCATTTTTTAACTGGACTGCTTGTCTTCCTGGCATGGAATAATGAAAGTTCCTTATATATTTTGGAGATAAAACCCTTCTTAGTAATTTCTTAAATCCTTTGAATTTCTGTGGTATTGGTTTCAATTTCACCTCTTTTGTTTCTGATTTTATTTATTTGGTTCATCTCTCTTTTTTTCTGAATAAACACAGTCTTTTAAAATGGAAAATATTTTTTAAAATTACAAATAACTTTATTTTTTATTTTTTGATATATATTTTTTATTAATGTTCAAATACAGTCATCTTCATTTCCCACCACCACTTTCCTCTACTCTACCCACCTCCATTTCCCACCCTCAATCCCACCCCACTTTGGCTTTGTCCATGAGTCCTTTATACATGTTCATTTACAACCCTTTCTCTTCTTTCCCACGTTATTTCCCTCCCCCATCCCTCTGGTTACTGTCAGTTTGTTCTTTATTTCAGTGTGTCAGGTTATATTACGCTTGCTTGTTTGTTTTGGTTATTAGGTTCCGCTTATAGGTGTCAGCAAAGGATAGGACTTCCTTCTTTCTTTCTGCTGTGTAGTGTTCGATTGTGTAAATATACCACAGTGTTTTGATCTACTCATTTACTGATGGCACCTAGGCTGCTCCAGCACTTGGCTATTGTAAACTGTACTGCTATGAACATTGGGGTGCATAGGTTCTTTTGAATTAGTGTTTCAGGATTCTTAGGGTTTAATCCCAGCAGTGGAATTTCCAAGGCAAAATGCAGTTCCATTTTTAGTTTTTTGAGGAAATTCCGTATTGTTTCCACAGAGGCAGTACCAGTCTGTGTTCCCACCAATAATGCACTAGGGTTCCCCTTTCTCCACAACCTCATCGGCACTTACTGTTTGTTGATTTGTTAATGATAGCTACTCTGATCACTGTGAAGTGGTATCTCATGGTGGTTTTAATTTGCATCTGTCTAATGGCTAGTGATGCTGAGCATCATTTCATATGCCTGTGGGCCCTCTGTATGTCCTCTTCAGAGAAGTGTCTGTTCAGGCCCTTTGCCCATTTCTTAATTTCATTGTTTGTTTTCCTAGAGTAGAGTTATGTGAGTTTTTTATCTATTTTGGAGATCAATCTGTTGCCTGAGATATCATTGGCTAATATATTTTCCCATATATTTTGTTTGCTTTACATTTTACTGATGTTTCTTTAGCTATGAATTCCCATTTATTTAATCTTTCCTTTATGTCCCTTGCTCTAGGGGTCATATTGGTGAAAGTATTGCTGCATGGAATATCTCAGATTTTCCTGCCTATGTTCTCCTCTACGACTTCTGTGGTATCACAGTTTATATTTAAGTCTATTATCCACCTCGAGTTTATTTCTGTTTATGGTGTAGGTTGGTGATCTAGTTTCATTTTTTTGCATGTAGCTGTCTAGATCTCCCAACACCATTTGATGAAGAGGCTATTTTTATTCCATTTTATGCTTTTGCCACCTTTGTCAAATATTAATTGACCATAGAGACTTGGGTTTATTTTTGGGCTCTCTCTTCGGTTCCATTGGTCTGTGTGTCTGTTCTTATGCATGTACCAGGCTGTTTTGATTACAGTGGCCTTGTAATACACTTTGGTATCAGGTATTGTGATCCCTCCTACTATGTTCTTCTTTCTCAGAATTACTGAGGCTCTTTGGGGTCATTTATGGTTCCATATAAAGTTTTGAAATGTTTGTTTTATATCTGTGGAATATGTCATTGGTATTTTAATCGGGATTGCGTTGATCTATAAATTGCTTTGGGTAGTATGGACATTTTGATAATGTTAATTCTTCTAATCCATGAACATGGTATAAACTTCCATTTATTTGTGTCTTCCTTAATTTCTTTCTTCAGTATTGTGTAGTTTTCTGAGTATAGGTCTTTCACCTCCTTGGTTAGGTTTATTCCTAGGTATTTTATTTTTCTTGTTGCTATATCAAATGGGTTTTTTTCCCATGAATTCTGTTTCTGATATTTCATTGTTGGGGTACAAAAATGCCCTTGATTACTCAATATTGAGTTTGTATCCTGCTATTTTGCTAAATTCATTTAGTAGGTTGAGTAGTTTTTGGTGGAGTCTGTAGGGTTTTCTATGTGTAGTATCATGTCATCTGCAAACAATGACAGTTTTTACTTCCTCCTTTCCAATTTGTATGTCTTTTATTTCTTTTTATTGTCCAATTGATGTGGCTAGGACTTCCATACTGTGTTGAATAGAAGTGATGAAAGCAGACATCCTTGTCTTATTCCTTATCTTTGAGGAATTTTTAGTTTTTGTCTGTTGAGTATGATGCTGGCTGTAGGTTTTTCACATATGGCCTTTATTACATTGAGGTGTGTTCCCTCTACTCCCACTTTCCCAAGCATTTTTATCATTAATGGGGGCTGTACATTATCAAATGCTTTTTGTGCATCTGTTGATATGATCTGAGATTCTTGTGTTTTCTTTTGTTTACGTGATGTATTGCATTTATTGATTTGTGAACATTGTACCATCTTTGCATCCCTGGGGTGAATCCCACGTGATCAAATTTATGATCTTTTTATGTATTTCTGGATGCAGTTTTCCAGCACGTTGTTGAGGATTTTAGCATCTATGTTCATCAGTGATATTAACCTGTAGTTTTCTTTCTTTGTTGTGTTTTCATCTGATTTTGGGTTTAGGATGATGCTGACATCATAAAAAGATTTTGGGAGTCTTCCCTCTTCTTGGTTTTTTTGAAATAGTCTGAAAAGTATAGTGGTTAGCGCTTCCTTAAATGTTTTGTAAAATTCTCCTGCGAGCCGTGGCTGGTGTAGCTCAGTGGATTGAGTGCGGGCGTGCCAACCAAAGGATTGCGGTTCGGTTCCCAGTCAGGGCGCACACCTGGGTTGCAGGCGTTCCCAGCAGGGGACGCACAAGAGGCAACCATACATTGATATTTGTCTCCCTCTCTCCTTCCCTTCCCCTCTAAAGATAAATAGATAAAATCTTTAAAAAAAATTCTCCTATGAAACCATCCAGTCCAGGGCTTTTGTGTGCCAGGAGTTTTTTGATTACTGCCTCAATTTTGTCATCTGTTCTCTGTATTTTCAGGCTTTCTGCTTCTTCTTCATTGAGTTTTGAAAGATTATATTTTTCTAGAAACTTGTCCATTTCACCTAGGCTTTCAAATTTCTTGCCATACAGTTCTTCATAGTAATTTCTTACAACCCTTTGTATTTCTGTGGTATCAGTTGTAATCTCTTCTCTTTCATTTCTGATTGTGTTTATTTGAATCCTCTTTTTTGATGAGTCTGCTTAAAAGATTGTGGATTTTGTTTATCTTTTCAAAGAACCAGCTCCTGAATTTATTGATCCTTAGAATTGTTCTTTTAGTCTATGTCATTTAATTGTGCTCTGATCTTGGTTATTTCATTCCTTCTACTCACTGGGCTTTGTTTGTTGTTGTATCTCCAGTTCTTGTAGATGTTGTATTAGGTTGTTTATTTGAAATGTTCTACCTTTTTTTATGTAGGGCTGTATCACTATGAACTTCCTTCTCATAACTACCTTTGCTGTGTCCTATAAATTTGGGACCATTGTGAGTTGATTTACATCTGTTTACAGAAACTTTTTTGATTTCTTCCTTGATCTCATTCTTCACCCATTCATTGTTTAATAGCATGCTATTAGATCTCCATGGGTTTGAGTGTTTTTAATTTTTTTCCTTGGGGTTGGTTTCTAGTTTCAGTCGCTTGCATTCTGAGAAGATGCTTGGTATGATTTCAATATTCTTGCATTTTTTGAGGCTTGTTTTGTGTCCTATCATGTGGTGTATGTTTGAAAATGTTACATGTGCATTTGAAACAAATGTGTATTTTGTTTTTTGGGGATGAAAGGTTCTACGTATATCATTTAAGTCCATTCGATCTAGGGAATTGTCAAAGCCGTAATACCATTGTTGATCTTTTGTTTGGAAGACCTATTCATTTTTGCTAGTGGCATGTTAAAATCCACTAGTATAAGTGTGTTCCTGTATATATCTTTCTTGTAGTCCTCCAAGATTTTCCTTATGTAATTGGGGCTCCTATGTTGGGTGCATATGTGTTTATAATGTTTATGTCTTGTTGATGGACTCTTCCTTTGAGTATTATGAAATGTCCTTCCGGGTCTCTTTTTATGGCCTTTTTTTCAAAGTCTATTTTGTCAGATATAAGTATTGCTACCCTGGTTTTTGTTTTCCTATCTGTGTGCTTGGAATTTTTTTTCCAACCCTTCACTTTCCGTCTGTTTAGGTCTTTTGTTCTGAGATGCGTCTCTTGTAGGGAGCCTATGTGCAGATCATGTTTTCTTATCCATTCACCTACCCTGTGTCTTTTGATTTAAGTATTTAATCCATTTACATTTAAGGTTATTGATACATACTTATTCATTGCCATTTACTCCCTTTGTACCTTTGTTCCTTTCTCTCTCACAGTTTTCTTCCTCTTCATAAAGCCGTCCCTTTAGTATACTCTGCAATGCTCTTCTGATGGAGTTATATTCTTTTAGCCATTTTTTTGTCTGGGAAGTTCCTCATTTCACCTTCCATTTTAATTGAGAGCCTTGCTGGATGGAGTAGCCTCAGTTGCAGGCCTTTGCTTTTCATTACTTAGAATATTTCTTGCCATTCCCTCTGGCTTGTAATGCTTGTGTTGAGAAGTCAGCTGCTAGACATATCTGAGCTCCCTTGTATATTACTTCCTGTTTCCCCTTGCTGCCTTTAAGATTCTCTCTTTGTCTTTAAGTTTTGCCATTTAATTATGATATGTCTTGGAGTGGGCCTATTTGGGTTCCTCTTGATTGGGACCCTCTCTGCTTCCTGGAGTTGCATGGCTTTTTCTCTTTAGAAATTAGAGAAATTTTCCATCATTACTTTTTCAAACAGGTTTTCTATCCCTTAGTCCTGTTCTTCTCCTTCTGTAATCCTAATATATGGACATTATTCTGTTTCATGTTGTCCTGCATTTTGCTTAACCCCTCTTTGTTCTTTTTCAGTCTTTTTTCCTTTTCTTTCTCATTTTGGGAATATTTTTCTACTTTGTCCTCCAGCTCACTGATTGAATCCTCTACTCCATAGAGCCTGCTTTTGATTCCTTCTACTGTGTTGTTCAATTTAGAAAACGTATTCTTCATTTCCTCATGGCCCTTGTTGATTGTTTTTATGTCCTTTTAAATGCTGATATAATTCATAGTACATTCCTCATAGTTTCCCTACAGTTTTTCATAATTTGCACTGAGGTCAATGAGCTTCCTTATAATCATTGTTTTGAACTCATTATCTGATAGTTGACTTGCCTCTATTTCATTTAGCACTCTTTCTGAGGATTCCTCCTTTCCTTTTCAGTAGTGGTTGTTTCTTTGTCTTCTTATTGTTTGCGCAACTCTTCTTGTTAGCTTCTGATTCTTAAATTGATCTTTTTTGACTTTCTGACTTTGTGGTGTGAATTTCTGTGGTAGGAGGCCTGTGAGATTCAGTATTCTCAGCATTCTTCTTGATCACCTAAGCTTGATACTTTTGGGATGCCCTTTATGCCTTTAATGCTGGTTTTCTGGATGTAATTGCGTTTTGATTGTTGCCAGGTCTTTCTTTGGTGGGTCCTTCCCTCTAGCTGGTTGACTGAGGGTCACTCTTCCCACTGGGTCTTGTATGCTCTTGTGCAGGTGCTACCACAACAAAACCTTAAAGCCCAGGAAACAAACTCACAACTGCAAATATAACTCCCACCCCACATTCCCACTATCAACAGCAAATTAAGCAGTTTTAATAAGAGTGTAATGAGATTAATACTATTATAAGAAAGGAAGAGGATATGAGATGACTTACTGAAAGATAAATGGTTTTGAGAGGGTGGAGGGAGGATCACTAATAAGAGTTGGGAGGAGCAATGGAAAGAGAAAAGGTAAAATTTACCTCATGAATAAAAAAGGGAATGATGAATGTGGAATTGAGTATGAGGAGGGAAGTGCATAGTATTAGGTTTAAACAGAAATTAAAATAATATAAAATAAAGTGAGAGAGAGAAAGAAAAAGGAAGGAAAAATGGTAAATAATTAATGAAAATTAGGAGCCAAGTTGGAGAGAAAGATCCACCAGAGTAATATCCACAAGTGAGCTAAAATTAATGTAGGTGGTATGGGAATAAGAGGCAAAAAGGAAACAAAGAAAAGTCTAAGAGATGTTTAGAGGAATGAATAATGATTTTGAAATTATGGAAGAAGAGGGAATACTAATAGGAACAAAAAACAGGCCAAGGTAGGGAAAAATTAAAATTTAGAATGTAAGGAAAAAGAGAAAAGAAAAAAAAAGGAATAAGGAAAAATAAAAGGGCAGGGTGAAAGAGAAATAGAAGAAAGACAAAAAAGAAAAAGAAAAAACAGGCTAAGATGGCAGAGTTAAAATTTGAGATGAAAGAAAGAGGAGGAGATAGGGCCAGTAAAACTCAATATTTGAAATACAGAATTAGTGAAGCTCTATAGATAAAATTGAAAAACAATGCAACAACAACTACCTACCTACAACCAACTAGCAATGTTTATTAAAGGTGTAGGTGTAACTGCTCTTTTAGTCTCTATGTTGTTTAATTCTGCTCTTGATGCAGACCCCGTCCTGCGGGGTCCATTTGTTGTTGCTGCGATGAACAAATTCACATGGACTACAGAAGTCCTGTGGAGAAAAAGGGATGGCATGGCCACTCTCTGAGTGAGAGAGGCTCTGATCCCTGCCTGGAGAAGCTTTTATTGCTTTTTCTGGGCATGTTACATCGAGGATGGTCCTCATTTATGCACATGTTCACTTTAGGTGGTTACCTTTTAGAGATAACAGAGGAGAGGATGTTGCTAATTTACAAAGAAAAAGGATATTTGCAAACATAAAGGAAAAAGTTGTTGAACTGGCTACATTCCATCCTTGGGAGGTTTAGCATAGATTTTAGGAATTTACTTTAAAGATATGCAATAAACACTTGCTGTCTCAATTCAAAGTGAGGGAGTTTTAGCAAAAGCAAGCCTCAAAGCAGCCTAGGTACAATGCAGGCCTGATTCCCCATGGGAGAACCTATCCATGGGCGTGGGTCCTGTGTGCCGACTCGCTCCCCGCTGGACTTTCTGAATTAGGGGCTGGCTACGTTAGCCATACCATGCAGACAGGTTCCCTAGATGCACTGATCTTGACTATTTCCTTCCTTCTACTTTCTCTGGGCTATCTTTGTTGTTGTTCCTCCAGTTCTTGTAGATGTTGAGCTAGGTTCTTTATTTGAAATGTTTTTACCTTTTTTAATAGGCCTGTATTGCTATGAACTTCGCTCTCGGGACTGCCTTACTGTGTCCATAAGTTTTAGATTGTTGTGTGTGTGTTTTCACTTGTTGCCAGAAACCTTTTGATTTCTTCCTTGATCTCATTATTAACCCATTCATTAATAGCATGCTATTCAATCTGCATGAATTTGAGCATTTTTGAGATTTTTTCTCTTGGTTGGTTTCTAGTTTCAGGCCCTTGTGGTCTGAGAATAGGCTTGATATGATTTCAGTTTTCTTGAATTTGTTGAGGCTTATTTTGTCCTATCATGTTGTCCAACTTTGAAAATGTTAGATATGCATTTAAAAAGAATGTGTATTTCACTTCTTCGGGATGAAGTTTCTGTGTATATCAGTTAAGTACATTTGATCTAGGACGTTGTTCAGTGCCGTAATATCATTGTTGATACATTGTTTGGAAGATCTTTCCTTTTTTAGACAGTGGAGTGTTAAAATACCCTGCTATAATATGCTGTTTATATCTTTCTTGAAGTCCTCTAAGAGTTTCCTTATGTATTTGGGGGCTCCTATGTTGTGTGCATATATGTTAATAATGTTTATGTCACCTTGATGGAGTCTTCCATCGAATATTATGAAGGTTCCTTCTGGGTCTCTTTTTATGGCCCTTGTTTTGAAGTCTATTTTGTCTGAAATGAGTATTGCTACTCTGGCTTTTCTCTCCCATTTGCTTGGACTATTTTTTTCCAACCCTTTACTTTCAGTCTGTGTAGGTCTTTGGTTCTGAGGTGGGTCTCTTCTAGGCAGCATATGTGCAGATCATGTTTTCTTATCCATTCAGCTACCCTGTGTCTTTTGATGGGAGCATTTATTCTATTATCATTTAAGGTTATTATTGATAGGCATTTGTTCACTTTCCCCCTTTGTACCTGTGTTCCTCTCTCCTTCACTCTTTTCCTTTCTCTTCTCATAATAGTCCCTTAAGTAAATCTTGTAGTACTGGTTTGGTGGAGATGTATTCTTTCAGCCTTCTTTTTTCTGTGAAACTCCTTATTTTGCCTTCCATTTTAATCCAGAGCCTTTGTGGGTAGAGTAATCTTGGTTGCAGGCCTTTGTTTTCATTACTTGGAATATCTCTTGCCATTCTCTCCTGGATTGGAGTATTTCTGTTGAGAAATCAGCTGCTAGCCTTTTCAGAGCCCTTTTGTATGTTACTTCTTGTTTATGGCTTGCTGATTTTAAGATTCTCTGTCTTTGAGTTTCATCATTTTAATTATGATATATCTTGCAGTTGACCTCTTTTGGTTCATCTTGATTAGGATTCTCTGTACTTCTTGAACTTGCATGGTTTTTTCCTCTCCAGGTCAGAAAGTTTTCTCTCATTATTTTTTCAAACAGTGTTTCTATCCCTTGTTACTCTTCTTCTCCTTCTGGTATTCCTGTGATTCAAATGTTGTTGCGTTTCATGTTATCTTGGAGTTCCCCTAAGCTATCTTAATATTTTTGAGTCTTTTTTGTGCAGCTGCTCTACATGGGTGTTTCTTTCAACCCTGTCTTCCAGCTCACTAATTTGGTCCTCTGCTTCATCCAGCCTGCTTGCAATTCCTTCTAGTGTTTTTTTTTTTTTTTTTTTCTGAAATTTTATTGTTCATTTCTTGCTGGTTTCTGTTTAGAGTTTCTGTTTCCTTTTTCATATTGTGGTAGTTCTCACTTAGTTCCTATAATTGTCTGTGAGTGCCTTGAGCATCCTTATAACCATTATTTTGAATTCTATATCTGGTATTTGGGTTACCTCCATTTCATTTAGCTCTTTTAGTGGGGAGTCTTCCATTCCTTTTGATCACAGGTTCTTTTTTTGTCTCCCCATTTTAGGTGACTCGTTTTGTTTGTTTCTGTGCTTCCTGATGTTTCTCTTTGCCAGCTGTCTTTGGAGGGTGAACTTCTATGTTAGGAATTCTGTGGGATTCACTGGTTTGATCTCTTTGATGTCCTTGTGTGCTCTAGGGTTGCCCTTTCTCCTATTTGTGTGGGCTCTCTTGTTGTACTTGGATTTTTACCTTTTGGTGGTTCCTTTGTTCATGGGTTCTCTTCTCCAGCAGGTATGCCCATGTTTACAGCTCCCCCCTCCCCAGTCTTGTGTGTAATCAGTGGCAGGGGGTAGGCAAAATGTTTTAAGGCAGCAGGAGAGTATTCTATGGGATTTAAAGTACTAATAAGTAGAGAAGAGATAGGCAATCCTTTCGACAAGTATAGCATTAACCATGATATTTCACCCAATTAGCCACTTTTTATAAAAGGTGAAAGAGAGATAAGACTCTTGTTAGAGGGGAGGGTGATTGTGAGCTGAATCCAGAAAACAGAGCACTTGTGCAAGGTTAGATGATGAGATATAGTGAGAGTAAGGGATGGAAAGTAGGCGTAGTGTACGAGAGCATAGAGTTAACCACAACAATGAAAAAGATCAGGAATAAAGTCAAATGGGCTAAGATCAGGGAGGGGTGCTGTATAGTGTTTACAATCGTATGGAACAACAATTATTTACCATAGTACTGGAACAACAATAATATGACAAGAAATATATGATTTGGATAACCAGAATAGAAAGTATACAATCAAGAGTAGTATGTTATTGGAACACAAGTGAAGTGTGAGAAGGAAAATTAAAATGTAATATGAAAGAGAATAAAGCAAACCTGTCAAACAATGAAATTAAACAGAGAACTAAAACGAAGAACACTAAACAGAAAGAAGAGAAATAAAAAAAGACTAATAAAATAAAAGAGTAAAAATAATGAAAAAATAATAATAATACAAATAAACAATAAAATGACCTTTCTGTGGGATAGGAAAGTAAAATTTGTCTCAGTTTCTCAGTTTTGGGGGTTAGCCTTGCATTCTCCCTTTGGATCTGTCTCTGGACCATTTACAACTCCAGTCCTTATTTTCTCACTTGGGGGAAGAAAACAAAATAAGAGAAAAGAAAAAAAAAATAAAGCTCCTGCTGACTTTAAACCCATTGAGTGAGTTCTGGTCTTCCTGGATGCCACAAGGAAGGGCGTCTGGGCTTTGCTTTTCTCCCTTCCTGTGGTTTTGGGAGGATGGGGACCAGGTCTGGGCCACAGTTTTCACAGTTGCCCACTCTCCAGCCCACGTCATCCATGAGCTGCCGCGCCCTAACTGTCCATCTGCACTAGGCCTGTGCCTTTAACCCACCAGTTGCACTGAGGTCTGTGCGGTGTGCCTCTTTCTTGCTCTTTGCAAGCCCACCACAGCGGGAGCCCACCACAGCCAGAGCCCACCGCTGGGCAAGCAGTGCCACTCATCCTCTGGGAGAGCAGTGTGAGTCAAGCTCGGGTGCTTGGCTCAAATCATCCTTGGGGTGAGTGGTGCTGTGAGCAGCCAGAATCAGCGGCAGGGTGAGCGGTGCCAGTCAGCCTTCATGGGAGTGGCACGACTCCACGGCCTCGTGCAGAGTCAGCAAGCTGCTCAAATCAGCCTCAGGGTGAGCAGGGAGCATCAGCTGCCTGGCAAACTGCCGAAGTCGAAGTCAAGCAGGGCCTGCAACTCAAATCACACTCGGGCGAGCCAGCCGGCTGTGCCAGAGTTCCTTAAAAAGCGGCTGAGAGCCCTTTTTTAATTATTTATTTATTTTCCCAGTAAAAGCCGCTGGTTTAAGCCTGCCATTCTGAACAAGTGCCTGGCTTTTCACACAGCGCACTTTCTAACCAGACTCGGGACTATCTGGGTCAGGGTCCCACGTGGCCCAACTTGTCTCCCTTCACCAGGTGCTGCCTGGCTTCCCAGTTTCTCTGGTAATGACCTAGTCGGTGTCCACAGTCCCAGCGGTTGTACACCACCTCTGTGTGTCTCCCACTTTGTCTGTATTCCCCACAGTGACTTCAAGCATCCAGGTGCTCCTGGTGCTGGGGTACCCTCCCTGCTCTAGTAGGGGAGGGAGCTGGTGATCTAACCCTCCTCGCCATATCCTGCGGCAGGTGCTGGGTCAGGGGCCATAGCAGCCTAGGTCCCTGAGCAGATCCCAGGGACCTTAGTGTTCTCTGGGTCACGATCTCCTCACCATCTGTTTTTCAATGTCCTGTACAATTTTTGGCCCCCAAACTTCATGTAAGCTGGGGTTCCATTGGCTGTTCACTCTGTTCCTCAGGAGATTGGCTGGGTGTCCCAGCTGGGCACAGGGAGAGCTGGGCTCCGCTCCTACCTGCCTCCGTATCTGCCATCTTGATATCTGCCAGATTTAATTTTTTATTACAAATTAAGAATGCAATGTTCAAATCATAGGCCTCAAAATACTCACTGCTGCTGACCACCATCATACAGTGCTTGTTTGTAAACTGATGTACCATCTTTGAAAATTAATTAATTTATCATTACAATGTGCTTTGTTGAATTAAAGATATCACTGACCTTAATGGGTAACTCTAATTTATCATGAAGAAAGAATTAAAACTTGCTGAATACTTTGACATGGTTTCTTTCATTTATAACATTTATTTTCATACTTACTGAGCTATTTTTGGACTTCTTTAGATTTGAAATTACATTATTTATAATTCTAGTGCATGTATAAAAAGGAAAGTATGAGAAAACTGCCTTATATTCAGAATCCAACTTCTCCATGTCATTCTTTCAATGGGAGTTGTTTATTTCCATGCTTTTCTACGTAATTTTGTCCTCTGGGCCTTCAAGGGTAAAATGTTATATCCTTCCTTCAATGAGAGGTCTAACTGTTTAAACTCATTTTGTAAATTTTGAGACCTGTGTTTTCTTCACCTTACCAGAAGTTTTGGAGAATAACCAGGACTCTCCATCCTTCTTCAGATGGTCCCCATCAGGCTTGGTGACAGAACTGGGGAGGGTCCCTGTGTTCCAGGTGTCCCTGTCCCCACACACAGAAATGACCCCAAGTCAGTGGTGGATGCCTGGCATTTGATCAGTGGCATTTGATCCCATGGGCTGTATGTAGCCCTCCGATTTCACAGACAGTAAAGTGGAAAAAATGTGTACCATAGAACCAATGAAATACTATTCTAACAGTAACAAAATTTTAACTGGGTATATATTTTGATCCTCTTGCTAGCAAAAATCTGTGCTAGGACTGTATCTTGAATAAATAATGATAAAGGCATAAAATTCTGTGTACAGAGATGTTCACAACAATATTATTTATATTTGTAAAAATTAAAATATTTTCTATCTCCAGCAACAGAGGAATAGTTAAATAAAATATGATAAAATCACTCAGGAGGCAAAAACAGATTTACAAGAAGACTTCAATTCTCCATATGCAAAAATTGAGAAAACTTATGTTTGAAAAAAGGAAGAAAAAATCAAAATGGAAAATGTTATTAAAATAAACATTTTTAAAAGTCATCATTTTTTTGTGTTGGTTTGGGCTTTGTTTTTTTGCTGTTCAGTATATTGAATCTTCACGTTCTCTTTTTAAAATTACTTATACATTTTCTAAAAGTATATACTATTATTATTGATTTAATATTATTTGTTTTATTTTATTTAATGAAAGTCATAACCTCATATTGTATAAAAGAGTTTCTTTTTAAAGATTTTATGAATTTATTTTTAGAGAGAAGAGAAGGGAGGGAGAAAGAAAGGGAGAGAAACATGAATGTATGGTTGCCTCTTGCATGCCCTCTTCTGGGGACCTGGCCCACAACCCAGGCATGTGTCCTGGCTGGGAATCGAACTGGCAACCCAACTGGCAACCCTTTGGTTCACAAGCCCCTGCTCAATCCACTGAGCTATACCAGCTGGGCCTGTATAATACAGTTCTTTAACTGCTAAATTTCCTTGATATCGCATGTTGCAGGCATTTTAGTGATTTTTAAAACCTGTAAGTAGGGATATATTTGTAAGAATGCTTAATATGTCTGTTCCTTTCTGGGATCTTCAGTTTACAACAAGGAGCAATTCTTTAAGAAACTCAGAATAACAGTGTGGCATTTCCTCAGAAAAATAAAAATGGAACTGCCTTTTGACCCAGCAGTTCCACTGCTGGGATTATAACCTAAGGATCCTAAAACATCAATTCAAAAGAACCTGTGCACCCCAATGTTCACAGCAGCTCAATTTACAATAGCCAAGTGCTGGAAGCAACCTAAGTGCCCATCAGTAAATGAGTGGATCAAAAAACTATGGTACATTTACACAATGGAATTCTATGCAGCAGAAAGAAAGAAGGAGCTCCTACCCTTCATGACAGCATGGATGGAACTGCAGAGCATTATGCTAAGTGAAATAAGCTAGGACAAACACCGTATGATCTCACCTATAAGTGGAACCTAATCAACAAAACAAACAAGCCAGCAAAATATAACCAGAGACATTGAAATAAAGAACAAACTGACAGTAACCAGAGGGGAGGGGGAAGAGGGATAATGGGAGAAAGAAGAGGAAGGGTTGTCAAGGAACATGTATAAAGGACGCATGGACAAAGCCAAAGAGCAGTAGGACCGAGGATGGGAGGTGGAGATGGCTGGGGTAGCGGCATTGGTGGGGGGATAATGGAGACAACTGTACTTGAACAACAAAATAAATAAACAAATGATAAAATAAAATAATATGCATATATAAAAAAACCCCTCAGAATGTAACATTTCAGCCTGAAAGAACCCTTGCAAATGGATTCGTTCAGCTGCCATTTTAGTTCCAAGCATTTGTTGTAGGTGATACAGGACTAGCAAAGCAGGTTGTCATTGAAGTATCACCTGTATTGTCTTGAGAATATATGAAAATACAAACTTATCCCACATATTCTTGCCTTTAACTTTCCTATGACATTTTCATTACCACCTTCCCTGTTTATCCCCTGAAGATAGAGTTTGCAAAACAACAACCTCGGGGAATGAGGGGGACTGGAAGAGATTAGTTAAAGAACATACGTATATACGCGCAAATCCCTGGGGCACAAACAACAATGGGGTGAAGGTGGAGGGGGTGTGGGGACGGGAGTAAAGGAGGGGAGGAAATGGGGGACATCTGTCATAGTGTAAACCAAAACAAGCAAGCAAAAAACAACCGGGTGTTTCAGACAATCCTAATTTCACATCTGTTCTTTTATCCTCATAAGCACATTAATCTCATTTTGTGGCCTGGAGGTTCCAAATCCAAAAGTCATTGAAAGGGACAGGAGTATGAGGTTTGCTTCGGAATCAAGGTAGTTAATTACCTAGTTTGGGTTTGGGGAACAACAATCAGAATGTTGGCAGCATTCACATCCAAGTGCAGGGTGTGGGGACACATTCCAGAGTTTAAGAAAACTTGTCTTTCGTTCCCACTCTGTTAATTTACACCGATGTCGCTTCTCACAGTCTGTGAATTAGCTAAACAGCAGTTACTGTACATGCATTCAGTTAAAAAATAAAAAGTACATTGGCCTCAGTGTGGTGTCAGCTTATGGAGTCACATGGCAGTTTGCTGTCTCACGCCTGGTTAGGTAATATCAGGGGGGTTACGTAAATTCTCCAAAGCTGGGTTTACGCTGTTATAGAATGAATAAAATGATAATACTTACCACAGAAAATAGCGGACCTCTGGGTGGTTCACTCTAATTTGCCTCAGCAACAGCTTGACAAAACATCGGTTGATATTCTTTTGTTAGTCCACTTGGGACCTAGAAATTCCACACGGTGCAGCCCTTCCTGGCTTTGTGAGAATCTTCACAGTGTGCTAAAATAGACACCTGTGTTAGGAGCAAGATAAAAGTCTCCAAGCTGATTTTGCCAGGAGAGTGCTTGGGACAGCGTATGTGCAGTTGTAGCTGCAGACATGGTCAGGGACTTCTGAAAGTGGCGGTCAAGGCATTGTCTTGGCGCTGAAGCAGGTGGAGGGAGGCTCTGCATCATCCGTAGTTCAACGTGTGTTACTGCTTTTACTTCTGTGAGATTATAACCCCTGACAGGTATGAAATTTGATAGTTTGTGTCAGCGGAAATGAAGTTATATTGTGCAGTTTTCTTTGCAGTAAGTACTACCATTATATAAATTTCCAGACTAGGTTTCTTTTCATTTCAACTTGTGTTTAACTTCAGTGGGAATACAGCTCTTGCCGTGTGTTCCACTGACCACCGTAGAATGCTAAGAACACGCTTGAGCAAGTTTCTGCTCAATAAACGATGTATTTGGGTAGTAATGAAAAATCCGTTAACTAAGCCTCTTGAAGCCACACCTTACTCAAGTCAAATCATTCCCAGTAGAAAGTATTTTATAAGAGAAAATAAAATACTTGTTTTGCAAGAATAGCCCTAAAATCTTACTAGGTATCCGCTGACTTTGGCTTTGGGATTCAGGTGACTCCCCACCCCTGCGGGGGAAACCAGTGTTTCGGACACAGGCCCCATTTGAATAAGGGCTCTGTCTGACTCTGGGAGTCAGCTTTCCCAGGCAGCAGAACCAAGGTCAGTTATCTGGAATGATGCTGGTGGTGTTGGCACCCTAAACCGAGAGGCCTGGCCGGGCTTCAGAGTCAGGTTCTACCAAAGGCAAAGCAACAGTGGGCATTCCATTCCTGGGAGGACCTAGGTGACCTCATGATCCTTCCCCAACTGTGAGAAAGTTACAGTATTTTTGGTTCAGCTAAAGTTAGGAAAGAAAGAAGTTTTCTACGTTGTAAATACTAGCTTGAGTGTGTGTGTGTGCGCGCGCGCGCACGTGCATGTGGGGGGAGTAAGACTTCTTCAAAGTGCTTTTTAAAAATATTAGATATTTGCCCTGGCTGGTGTAGCTCAGTGGATTGAGCGCAGGCTTTGAATCCAAGGTTTGCCGGTTCAATTCCCAGTCAGGGCGCATGCCTGGGTTGCGGGCTAGGTCCCCAGTGGGGGCCACATGAGGCAACCACACATTGATGTTTCTCTCCTTCTCTTTCTCCCTCCCTTTCCCCTTCTCTAAAAATAAATAAATTAAATCTTTTAGAAAATTTTTAAAAAAATAGATATTTCTATATATTAAAATCAGTCCTGGCTGTGTAGCTCAGTAGATTGAGCGCTGGACCTGTCAGTCAGGGCACATGCCTGGGTTGCGGGCCAGGTCCCTAGTTGGGGCGCTCAAGAGACAATCACACATTGATGTTTCTCTCCCTCTCTTTCTCTGTCCCTTCCCCTCTCTAAAAATTAAATAAATAAAATCTTTTTTTAAATAACATAATTCAAGTATTAGTCTTTCTATTGAGGTGCTTTGTTAAGTACTAGAAATATGAAAATGAGTAAAACCTGCTTTCCTCAAGGAATGTACGGTTTAGTGGATGGACACATACAGGATGGGGCAAAAGTAGGTTTACAGCTGGGAGAATGTGAAACAAATTTTATTCCTATATTATTTATTAATTATTATATTTTTTTACTTTAAAAATAATTCTTATTCTATTACTCTTTTCCCAATTTTTCCCTCTTTGCCCTCCTCCACCCAGCTTTCCACCAGTTCACACCATCAATCCTACACTGTAGTCCAAGTCCATGGGTCATTTATGCGTGTTCCTTAGTCCCTTTCCCTTCTTTCCACCATTATTCCCCTCCCCACTCCTCACTCCCCACTGGTTACTGTCAATCTCTTCCATATTTCCATGCCTCTGGTTCTATTTTACTGGTTAGTTTATTTTTGTTTATTGGTTTCCTCTTGTAGGCGAGATCATAATGGTATTTGTCTTTCACCAATTGGCTTATTTCACTTAGCATGATGCTCTCTAGTTCCATCCATGGCTGTCGTGAAAGGTAGGAGCCCCTTCTCTCATTCTGCTGCATAGGGTTCCATTGTGTAAATGTGCCACAGTTTTTTCATCCACTCATTTACTGATGGGCACTTGGGCTGTTTTCTAGCACTTGGCTATTGTAAATTGCGCTGCTATGAACATAGAGGTGCATGGGTTCTTTTGAATTGGTGTTTCAGGATTCTTAGGGTAATAATCTCAGCAGTGGAATTGATGGGTCAAAAGGCAGTTCCATTTTTAGTTTTTGAGAAAATTCCATACTGTTTTCCACAGTGGCTACACCAGTCTGCTTTCCCATCAACACTGCACTAGGGTTCCTTTTTCTCCACATCCTTGTCAGTACTTGTTGTGTGTAGATTTATTAACAATGGCCATTCTGACCAGTATGAAGTAATCTCTCATTGTGGTTTTAAATTACATCTCTCTGATGGTTAATGATGCTGAGCATCTTTTCATATGTCTATGGCCCATCTGTATGTCCTGCTTGGAGAAGACTGTATTCAATTCCTTTGTCCATTTTTTAAATTGGACTATTTGTCTTCCTGTAACGGGTGTGGAACTAGATTCAGAACTGGGTATAGGCTGACAAGCTCCAAAACCCTCCTCAAGCCTAGCTTGGGGGCTGGGAAAAGCAGCAGCATTTTGATTGAGCGTTATTTTGCATATCAGTAACAGCAGGCTAGCTTGTAGTCCTGCTGGGACCAGGGAGGTGGGCATGACTTTGACCCCGTGTAACTGAGAGGCAGCTCCCCCCAGTTACAGAGCCTGTGCAAGAGCTTGGAGATGGTTTGCTCCTTGCCACGGGGCTGTGTCTGCCTGGACTTCCCATGGCAGCCAAGAAAGATGGAAAATACGGGAATGCTAGCAAGTGTAGCTGATTGTGGGAGGAGTCAGAAATGGGGTTATGGAGGAGGTTCCAGTCTGGGATTTAAACAAAAAGATGGGCTGCCATGTGCGAAGGGGACAATGTAGGACACCCTTTCAGGACCATGCAAGGAAAAAGGGGGTGAAAGGACTCTTGCTGGAGGCCATGCGGAAGTGCCACCTGCTTTGGGATTAAGAACTGGAGATTGTTGGCAACACAGCTGATGGTGCTGAGAACCTCAGGAGACCTGCCCAGCTGAGGATGAATTACTGGGAGGAACCTGAAGAAATGAGCTGCAGATTTCTGTTTTCTTTTTCTTCTGGAAGGCAATACTTCTGACTGCATGCTCTGAGACTGGCCTTGTAACAGGGTGCTGCCAAGAGGGGGGGCCCAAGGAGGGATTTGGAATGAGGTCCAGAGCTCAAGGTGTCCAGGAAATGTTAGAAAGACATATACGATGTCCTCATCCTGCCACAGGTGTGAATTGGGGGAAGGGACACATGGAGCAGGGCCATTGAGAGCTGTTTTGAGCAGCAACAGCTTTGCAGCTAACCTCTGGCATGGTCATTTAACACATCTGTAACCTTTAACTGGTTGCACAGATATGTTAAACAGCTGTGGCCATGCTTTGAGCCAGGGGGAGGGAAGTGACTGCCACCCAAGATGGAACTGGGAGGCAACTCCCCCGTGGTTACAGTGCCTGCATGAGAGCTTGGAGATGATTGGCTCCACAACAGGGGAAACAGGGGACCATAGCTGCCCAGACTCACTATGGCAGCCCAGTAAAGCTGGAAGGATACAGGAGTGCTGGCAGGTGTAGCTGATTGTGGGAGGAGTCGGAAATGGGGCTGCAGAGGAGGATTGGCTCGAGGATTTAAACTGAGACGCGGCAGCCATTGAGGGGAGAACCAGGCGGCTTTAGCCAGAGTGGCCGCCCTGCAGCCCTGTGAGGGAGAATCACCATGCAGCTTTAGTGGAGAACCGCCACTCGACTTTGGCAGAGTGGCAACCCCCTCGCAGCCTTGCCGAGGACAACCACACGGTTTTGGCAGAGTGGAGGAGACCTCCCAGCAGCCTTGGTGAAAAGAGGACCATGCAGCTGCCGGGAGCCTGAATCAGGGACTTCTACATCTTGTCCTGAGATACGGTACCCCAGATACGGGCAGAGGGAGAAGAAAGCACTGTGGGCATCTGTGGGTGTCCAAAAGGACTTTGATATTTTAATGAAGACATTAGGTGACTACTTCAACTCTGTATAGCTTTAAATAAACCTTTCCTTTCCTTTTCACAAATCTGTGGCATTGAGAGACGTGTTTCCTCTGGTGGCGGACATAATGAAGCTGGGGGGGTCCTTTCGGTGATAGTGTATCCCACCCCCCTTGGCCCTGTGTGTGTGTGTGTTCTGCAACAGCCTGACTGGGCAAAGGGGGAAGGCAGGAGTGTGTGTTTGTGGGTGTATCTTTGTTTGTAAAGGGAGTGAAATTTAATGGCAGAATTCCACCATTACCCTAACAGTGTGTATAACTTTTAATTAGATAATTTCCTTCTTTTTGACCAAACTCTGGCATTGAGAGCCACAGTTCCTACCGGTAGCAGGGAAAAAAAGAACCATACAGCAAAAAGACCTCTGGAGGGGAGGTTTCTGTAACATTCCTGCGTTGAGTCTTGTGATTCATTATATATTTTGGATATCAAACCCTTATCTGATGTACCATTGGCAAATATGTTCTATATGGTCATTTCCCTTTTCACTTTGGTGGTGGCTTCTTTAGCTCTTCTGAAGCTTTTTAATGTGATGTAGTCCCATTTGTTTATTTTTTTTTCCTTTATTTCCTTTATCCTAGGAGATATATCAGCAACAATATTGCTACTGGGATTTCTGTAATTTTACTGCCTATATTTTCCTCTAGGACTTTTATGGTGTCATGACTTATACTTAAGTCTTTTATCCATATTGAGTTTATTCTGGTGTATGGTGTATGGTCTAGATTCATTTTTTTAAAATTATTTATTTTATTTATTTATTTATTTATAGAGAGGGAAGGGAGGGAGAAAGAAGGGGAGAGAAATATCAGTGTGTGGTTGCTTCTTGTGCGCCCTCAACTGGGCACCTGGCCTGCAACCCAGGCATGTGCCCTAAACTGGGAATCAAACCAGTGACTTTAGTTCACAGGCCAG
This sequence comes from Anoura caudifer, assembly GCA_004027475.1. Taxonomy (NCBI): domain Eukaryota; kingdom Metazoa; phylum Chordata; class Mammalia; order Chiroptera; family Phyllostomidae; genus Anoura; species Anoura caudifer. The sequence goes on from PVKU01001416.1 coordinate 150,784, forward strand.
CACTCAATCCACTGCGCCACACCAGCCAGGGCTAATTTCATTTTTTTTTTTGCATGTACCTGTGCAGTTCTCCCAACACCATTTATTGAAGAGGCTATTTTTAATCCATTGTATGCTCCTGCCCCTTTGTCAAATATTAATTGGCCATAGAGACATGGGTTTATTACTAGGTTCTTTATTCTCTTTCGTTGATCTGTGTGCCTATTCTTACGCCATTACCAAACTGTTTTCATTACAGTGGCCTTGTAGGATAATTTGATATCAGATAATGTAATCCTTCCTACTTTGTCTTCTTTCTCAAGACTGCTGAGGCTATTTTTGTTTCCATGTAAATTTTTGAAATATTTATTCTAAGTCGGTGAAATATGTCATTGGTATTTTAATAGGAATTGTGTTGAATCTATAGATTGCTTTGGGTAGTATAGACCTTTTAATGGTGTTAATTTTTCCAATGCATGAACACTGTATATGCTTCCATTTATTTGTGTCTTCCTTAATTTCTTTCTTCAATGTTCTGTAGTTCTCCAAGTAAAGATCTTTTACCTCTTTGGTAAGTTTATTCCTAGGTACTTTATTTTTCTTGTTACTACAGTAAATGACATTTTTTTCCTAGCTTCTCTTTCTGAGATTCATTATTGGTGTACAAATATGCCCTCAATTTCTGAATATTGACTTTGTATCCCACTATTTTGCCAAATTCGCTTATTAGGTGGGGGAGTTTTTTGGTGGAGACCATAGGATTCTCTATGTATATGATCATGTCATCTGCAAACAATAACAGTTTTACTTCCTCCTTTCCAATTTGGATACCTTTTTTTTTTTTTCTTGTCTGATTACTGTGCCTAGGACTTCCAATACTATGTTGAATAAGAGAGGTGAAAGAAGACACCCTTGCCTTGTTCCTGATCTTAAAGGGAAAGCTTTTAGTTTTTGCCTGTTGAGTATGATGTTGGCTGTAGGTTTCTCATATATGACCTTTATTATGTTGAAGTATGTTCCCTCTAATTCTACTTTGCTGAGTGTTCTTATCATAAATCTGTGCTGTATTTTATCAAGTGCTTTTTCAGCATCTATTGATGTGTTCATGTGATTTTTGTCCTTCATTTTGTTTATGTGGTATATCATACCATCCTTGTATTGTGATGTATTATGGTGTATTATGTGTGAATATTGTACCATACTTGCATCCCTGGGATGAATCCCACTTCATTATAGTGTATAATCTTTTTAATGTATTGGTGGGATACATCTGGATTGCTAATATTTTATTGAGAATTTTAGTGTCTGTTCATCAGCGCTATTGGCCTGTAGTTTCCTTTCTTTGTTGTGTTTACCTGGTTCTGGAATTAGGAAAATACTGTCTTTGTAAAAAGAGATTGGGTGTCTACCTTCTTCTTGAATTTTTGGAATACTTTGAGATGGATAGGAGTTAGTTCTTTCTTAAGTGTTTGGTAAAATTCACCTGTGAAGCCATAGGGTCCAGGGCTTTTGTGTGTCAGGAATTTTTTGATTCCTGCTTCAGTTTCACTAGTTGCTATTGGTCTGTTCAGGCTTTCTGCCTCTTCTTAATTTGGTTTTGGAAGATTGTATGTTTCTAGAAATTTGTCCATTTCACTGATGTTGTGCAATTTCTTGGCATATGGTTGTTGATAGTAATTTCTTACACTTCTTTGTATTTCTGTGGTATTGGTTATAACTTCTCCTCTCTCATTTCTGATTTTATTATTTGGGTCTTCTCTCTTTTTTCCTTATGAGTCTGGCCAAAGAATTGTCAATTTTGTTTTACTTTTCAATGACCAGCTCCTGGATTCATTGATACTTTGAATTGTTTTTTAGTTTCTATGTTATTTGATTCTGCTCTGATCTTGGTTATTTCCTGCCTTCTACTTGCTCTGGGCTTTGTTGTTTTTCCTCCAGTTCTTCTAGATGTGTGGTTAGGTTGTTTATTGATATTTTTCTATCTTCATTAGGTAGGCCTGCATTGCTATGAACTTCTCTGTCCCATAGGTTTGGGTTGTTGTATGCTCATTTTCATTTTTTCCCCAAAACTTTTTGATTTCTTCCTTGATATCATTGTTAATCCATTCATTATTTAATAAAATGTTAACCAGTCTCCATGTATTTGAATGTCTTTAATTTTTTTCCTAGAAGTTGGTAAGTTTCAAGACATTGTTATCCAAAAAGATGCTTGATATGATTTCTATTTTCATGAATTTGTTGAGGCTTGTTTTGTGTACTACCATGTGGTTTATCTTTGAAAATGTTCCATGTGTATTTCAAAAGAATATATTTTGCTTCTTTGAGGTGAAATGTTCTGCATGTCAGTTAAGCACATTTGATCTAGAGTGTCATTCAGTGACACTTGTTGATTCTTTGTTTGGAAGATCTATCCATTGTTGACAATGGGGTGTTAAAATCCCCAATGATGACTGTGTTGCTGTCAGTATCTTCCTTGAAATCCTCTACGATTTTCCTTTTATATTTAGGTGCTCCTAAGTAGGGTGCTTATATATTTACAAGATTTATATCCTCTTGTTTGACTACTACTTTAAATATTATGTGGTGACCTTGTTTGTATCCTGTTATAACCTCAGTTTTGAACTCTATTTTGTAGTCTATAAGTATTACTACCCCAGGTTTTTTTATGTTTATTTTTTTCTATCCCTTCACTTTCAACCTGTTCTTTTGTTCCGAGATAGGCCTCTTGGAGTGAGCATATATTCAGATTGTGTTTTCTGATCCATTCAGCTACCCTATGTTTTTTGATTGGAGAAGTTAATCCATTTACATTTAAGGTTATTATTATTAAGTACTTATTCATTGCTATTTTTCCCTTTATACTGGTGTTCTTCTCTCTCTTTCTTCATCTTTTAAAAGCAGTCCCTTTATGTCTCTTGCAATTCTGGTTTGGTGCAGAGGTACACTTTTTGCTTTTTTTGGTCTGGGAAGCTCCTTGTTTCACTTTCAGTTTTAACTGAGAACCTTGCTGGTAGAGTATTCTTTCTAGTATGCCATTCTTTTTCATGACCTGGAATATTTTGTGCCATTCCCCTCTGGCTTGACATGTTTCTGTTGAGAAGTCAGCTGTTAGCCTTATCAGAGCTCTCTTGTATGTTACTCTTTCTCCCTTGCTGCCTTTAAGATTTTCTCTTTATTTTTAAATTTTGACATTTGAATTATGATGTATCTTGGAAGAAACCTCTTTGGGTTCATTGTGATTGGGACTGTCTGTGTTTCCTGGACTTGCATGACATTTTCCTGCATGAAGTTTAGAAATTTTCTGTCATTACTTTTTCAAACAGATTTTCTATATCTTGCTCCTCTTCTTCCGGTATCCCTGTGATATCAATATTAATACATTATCCCTATGATATGAATATATTTCATGTTGTCCTGCAGCTCCCTTAAAATCTCTTTGTTGTTTTGAGTCTTTTTTCTTTTGCTCTGGGTGTATTTTTCCTACCTTTGTATTATTTGATTTTTATGATTATTTTTTAAATATATTTTATTGATCATGCTATTACAGTTGTCCCATTTCCCCCCTCTATTCCCCTCTACCCTGCATATCCCCTCCCACCTGTATTCCCCCTTTAGTTCATGTTCATGGGTCGCACATATAAGTTCTTTGGTTTCTACATTTCCTATGCTATTCTTAACCTCCCCTTGTCTACTTTCTACCTACCATTTATGCTACTTAATCTCTGTACCTTTTCCCCCCTTTCTCCCCTCCCATTCCCCCACTGATAACTCTCCATGTGATCTCCATTTCTGTGATTCTGTTCTCATTCTAGCTGTTTGCTTACTTTGTTTTGTTTTTTAAGATTCCATTGTTGATAGTTGTGAGTTTCTTTTCATTTTACTTTTCGTAGTTTTGATGTACATTTTTCCCTCAAATAAGTCCAGTTAGCATTTCATATAAATAATAGCTGGTTGATGATGAACTCCTTTAACTTGACTTCATCTGGGAAACACTTTATCTGCCCTTCCATTGCAAGTGGTAGCTTTGCTGAGTCTTGGATGTAGGTCCTTGCCTTTTAAGACTTCCAATGCTTCTTTCCAGCTCCTTCTTGCCTGCAAGGTTTCTTTTGAGAAATCAGCTGATAGTCTAATGCAAACTCCTTTGTAGGTAACTGTCGTCTTTTCTCTTGCTGCTTTTAAGATTCTCTCCTTCTCTTTAATCTTGGGTAATGTAATTATGATGTGCCTTGGTGTGTTCCTCTTTGGGTCTACCTTCTTTGGGACTCAACAAAATATTGGCAAACTGCACCTGGGAATACATTAAAAAGATCATACACCATGATCAAGTGGGATTCATCCCAGGGTGGCAAGGATGGTATAATATTTGGAAATCAGTAAACATATAATACATCACATAAACAAAATGAAACACAAAAATCACATGATCATATCAATAGATGTCGAAAAAGTACTTTATAAAGTACAGCACCCATTTATGATAAAAACACTCAAGAAAGTGGTAATAAAGGGAGCATTCCTCAATATAATAAAGGCTATATAGGAAAGACCTATAGCCAACATCATACTCAATGGGCAAAAACTAAAAGCTTTCCCACTAAATCAGGAACAAGACAAGGATATCTGCTTTCACCACTCCTATTCAACATAGTGTTAGAAGTCCTAGCCACAGCAATCAGAGAAGAAAAAAAAATGAAAGGCATCCAAATTGGAAAGGAGGAAGCAAAACTGTCATTGTTTGCAGATGATATTACAGTGTTTATAGAAAATCCTATAGACTCCACCAAGAAACTACTCAACCTAATAAATGAATTTGGCAGAACAGTGGGATACATAGTCAATATTCAGAAGTCAAAGGCATTTTTGTACACCAACAATGAAATATCAGGAACAGAAATCATGGAAAAAACCCATTTGCTCTAGCAACAAGAAAAATAAAATACCTGGGAATAGACCTAACCAAAGAGATAAAAGACCTGTTCTCAGAAAAGTACACAACATTGAAAAAGGAGATTAAGGAAGACACAAATAAATGGAAGCATGTACCATGCTCATGGATTGGAAGAATTAACATCATCAAAATGTCCATAGTTCCCAAAGCAGTTTATAGGTTCAATGCAATCCCTATTAAAGTGCCAATGACATATTTTACAGATACAGAACAAACATTTGAAAAATTTATGTGGAACAATAAATAACCTCTAATAGCTGCAGCCACCTCAAGAAGAGGAAAGTAGGAAGGATTACTATATCTGATATGAAACTGTATTATAAGTCCACTTTAATAAAAAATTAAAAGCTTGGTACTGGCATAAGATCAGAGACCAATGGAACAGAATAGAGAGCCCAGAAATAAACCCAAGTCTCTATGGTCAATTAATATTTGCCAATGGGGGCAGCATCACAAAATGGAATAAAAATGGCCTTTTCAACAAGTGGTGTTGGGAGATCTGGACAGCTACATGCAAAAAAATGAAAGTAGATCACCAACTTACACCACACACAAAAATAAATTCAACGTGGATAAAAGACTTAAAGTTGTAATACCATAGAAGTCCTAACACCATAAAATTCCTAGAGGAAAACATAGGCAGGAAAATCTCAGCTATTCCATGCAGCAGTGTGTTCACCAACATGTCCCCTAGAGCAAGGGACATAAAGGAAAGAATAAACAAATGGGATCTCATCAAATTAAAAAGCTTCTGCATGGCTAAGGAAAACAGCATTAAAATCAAAAGAGAACCACCTATGTGGGAAAACACATTTGCCAATGATAACTTGGACAAGGGTTTGATCTCCAAAATATATAAAGAATCCCATGACTCCTCTCCAGGAAGACAAACAACCCAATTAAAAAATGAGCAAAAGACTTGAACAGATACTTCTCCAAGGAGGACATACACAGGGACCAGAGACATATGAAAGGATGCTCAGCATCACTAGCCATCAGAGAGATGCAAATGAAAACCACAATGAGATACCACTTCACAAAAGTCAGGATGGCCATCATAAACAAAGCAACAAGCAACAAGTGTTGGAGAGAATGTAGAGAAAAGGGAACACTAGTGCACTGTTGGTGAGATTGCAGACTTGTGTAGCCACTGTGGAAAACAGTATGGAATTTCCTCAGGAAAGTAAAAATGAAATTGCCTTTTGACCTGATAATTCCACTGCTGGTATTATATACTAATATCCTTGAAACACCAATCCCAATGAACCTATGCACCCCAATGTTCATAGCAGCAGAATTTACAACATCCAAGTGCTGGAAGCAACCTAAGTGCCCATCAGTAAATGAATGGATGAAAAAACTGTGATACATTTGCACAATGGAATGCTAACAGAAGAAATAAAGAAGGAGCTCCTAACCTTTGAGACAACATGGAATGATGCAGAGAGCATTATGCTAAGTGAAATAAGCCAGGTGGTGAAGGACAAATATCATATGATCTCATCTTTAACTGGAACCTAATCAACAAAACACACAAACAGGGAAAATATAACCCAAGACATTGAAATTAAGAACTAACTGATAGTAACCAGAGGGGAGGTGGAAGGGGTTAATCGGGGGAAGGGTTTAAATTAAGAACTAACTGATAGTAACCAGAGGGGAGGTGGAAGGGGTTAACCGGGGGAAGGGTTTTCAGAAACAACTATAAAGAATACATGGACAAAACCAAGGGTGGGTGTCAGCAAGGGAGGGAGCTGGGGATGGCTAGGGGTAGACTGGTGGGTAATAAATGCAGAAAAGTGTAATTGAACAACAACAACAATATAATTTTTAAAAATGAGAAAGAAATTAATAGATACCTTGAAACAAATGAAAATGAAGACACAACATTTCAATATCTGTGGGACACTGGTAAAATAGTCATAAAAGGGAAATTCATAGCATTATGGACCTATCTCAGAAATCAAGAAAAAGCTCAAATAAACAATCTAAACGTTACATTTATTGGGATTTGAAAAAGATATGAACCAAGTGCAAAGTGGATAGAAGGAAGGAAAGAAAGATAAATAAATAAAATGTAATCTAAAAATTGATACAAAAGATCAATGAATACAAGAGCTGGTTCTTTGAAAAGATAAATACTGACAAATCTTCAACCAGACTCATCAATAAAAAGACAGAAAGGACCCAAATAAGTAAAATTAGAAGTGTAAGAGGAGAAATAACAACTCACACCAAAGAAATACAAAGGATTATAAGAAACTATTATGAACAACTGTATGTTCACTAACTGGACAGCCTGGATGAAGTGGACAAATCATAGAACAATACAATCCTCTGAAACTAAATCAGGAAGAATCAGAGAATCTCACAATTACACCTAGTGAACTTGAAGCAGTATTCAAAAAACTCCCAACAAACAAAAGCCCTGCACCAGATGGCTTCACAGGTAAATTTTACCAAACATCATGAAAAGAACTAACATCTCTCCTTCTCAAACTGTTTCATAAAATTCAAGAGGACAGAAGGCTCCCAAACTCATTTTCCAAGGCCTGCATTATCTTAATTCCAAGCCAGACAAAGACACTACAAAGAAAGTTATAGGCCAATGTCTCTAATTAACACAGTTGCTAAAATCCTCAACAAAGTACTAGCAAACTGAATACAGCAATGCGTCAAGATGATCGTAAAGCACGATCAAGTGGGATTTATTCTGGGAATGCAAGGTTCATGCAATATTCAGAAATCAATAAAGGTTATTCACTACATAAACAAAATGAAGTATGAAAACCACACAAGCATATCAATAGGTGCAAAGTATTTGATGAAATCCGACACCCATTTATGATAAAAACTCTGAGCACAGTGGGAATAGAGGGAACACATCTAAACATAATAAAGGCCATACATTACAAAATCACTGCCAGCCTTATACTCAATGAGCAAAAACTACAAATGTTCCCCTTAAGATCTAACAAGAAAGGAGTCCACTTTCACCTCTTATTCAACATAGCACTGGAAATCCTAGCCACAGCAATCAGTCATGAAGAAGAAATAAAAGACATTGAAATTGGAAAATAAGTAAAGCTGTGATTATTTGCACTTGACATGATACTGTACATAGAAAACCCCGAAGATTCCACCAAGAAACTAATAGAACTGATAAATGAATTCAACAAAGTAACAGGATACAAAATTAGAAATCAGTTGCATTTTTATATGCCAATAATGAACTAACAGAAAGGTAAATTAAGAAAACAATCCCATTCACAATTGCTACAAAAAGAATAAAATACCTAAGAATAAACCTAACCAAGGACGTAAAAGATCTGTACTCAGAAGATTGTAATACACTCAGGAAAGAAATAGAAGATACAAATAAATTGAAGCACATACTATGTTTATGGATATGAAGTATCAACATCATTAAAATGCCCATACTACCCAAAGCAATTTATAGAATCAATGCAATTCCTATCAACAGTACAATGATGTATTTCACAGAGCTAGAACAATTATTTCAAAAATGTATTTGGAACCACAGAAGGCTCCACATAGCAACAGTAATCCTGAGAAGGAACACATTTGGAGGAATCAAGCCACCTAAAATGAAACTATCCTGTAAGGTCATAATAACCAAACAGCATGGTACTGGCATTAAAAACAGATACATGGACCAATGGAACAGAATAGAGAGTCCAGAAAAACCCCACATGTTTACAGTCAGTTAATATTCAACAGAGGAGGAAATCATACACAATGGACTAAAGATAGTTTATTCAACAAATGGTGTTGGGAAAATTGGACAGATAGGTGTAGAAAAGTGAAGGTAGACCACTTTCTTACATCACACGCAAGAATAAATTCAGAATGGTTCAAAGGCTTAAATGTTAGACCTGATACCATAAAAATTCTAGAAGAAAACATAGGCAGCAAATTTCAGAAACTGATCATAGCAATATTTTATTGGGTATATCTCTCCAGGCAAGGGAAACAAAAATATGATCAAATGGGAGTACATGAAATTAAAAAAAAAAACTTCTGTACAGCAAAGGAAATCATCAACAAAGTAAAATAACCCACAGAATTGAGAATATCTGATAAGTGGTTAATATCTAAAATTTACAAGGAACTTTCAAAACTCAACACCAGAAAAACAACCCAATTAAAAAATGGGCAAAGGACCTGAATTGACACTTACTCCTAAGAGGATATACAGATTGCCAATAGACATATGAAAAGATGCTCAATGTTATTCATGATCAGAGAGGTGCAAATTAAAACCACAATGAGATACCATCTCATACCTGTCAAAATGGCTATTATCAAGAAATCAACAAACAGCAAGTGCTTCCAAGGATGTGGAGAAAGGGGAATCCATTTGCGCTGTTGTTGGGAATGCAGACTGGGGCAGCCACTGTGAAAAGCAGTATGGAGATACCTCAAAAAATTAAAAATGGATCTGTCTTTCAATCCAGCAATCCCATTTCTGGGAACGTATCTGAAGGAACCTAAAACACTAATCTGGAACAACATAAGCACCCCTTTGTTCATCGTAGCGTTATTTACAATTGCTGAGATATGGAAGCAGCCCAAGCGTCCATCAGTGGATGAGTACTAAAACAACTATGGGACATTTGTACAATGGAATACCCTTCAGCCAAAATAAAGAAGAAATTTTATCCTTCGTGACAGTATGAATGGACCTGGAGGACATTATGCTAAGTGAAATAAGCCAGTCAGAGAAAAGACAAATACCATATGATTTCACTCATACGTGGAGTATAATGAACAAACTGAAGTAACAAGGAAAAGGGAGACATACTAATACAGAGCAGGATGACAGCTAGTAGGAGCGGGGGAGGTGGTGAGGAGCAGGAGGGACTGAACAAAAAGGAAAAAAGGCTGATAGACATGGACAACAGTGTGGTGGTTGCTGGGGGCGGAGCATATAAGACTAAATGGTAATGGAAAAAATACAATAAAGATTAAATTAAAAAATTATAATTTCACTAAAGAAAGCCCTCTCAAAGTTTATAGGCTTTAGGTCTCACAAAATCTGGGTTTATCTTTGGTGGTGAGTACTTTCCCTTTTCATTTTCATTCATTCCACAAATATTTTAGAATATTCATTATTTACTATTCTAGGTACTGGGGACATGTCAGCAAACAAAACTGAGAGAATCTTGCTTTCCTACAGTTTCTCCTATGATCAGGAGAGGCAGATAGTAAACATAAGAAGTAAGGAGCCCTGGGTAGGTAGCTCAGCTGGTTAGAGCATTGTCTTGATATTCCAAGCTTGCTGATTGATCCCTGGTCAGGGCATACACAAGAATCAACCAATGAATGCATAAATAACTAGAAGAACAAATCAGTGTTTTTTTTTCTCTCTCCCTCTGTCTCTAAAAATCTATAACTTAAATTTAGAAAAGAAGTAAGGAAATTATGTGTGTATTAGAAGATATTCAGTGTTATGGAAATAGTAGAGAATAGGATAAAGGAGATGAATTTGGCAAAGGGGGAAAGTCAGGGAGAGTTAAAAAGGAGCATCAGGTTAGTCCTCATAGAGAAGAGGACATTTGTGCTGACAGCCACTTTTTTCAAGATTATATACATCCCTTTAATTAGACATAACTTTTAAAATTTTTAAACTCTGTACACATATTGCTTGAATAAAGATACAACTTTTGTTTTCTGTGCTTCCACACTCCGCCTTCTTTTCTTCCTGTGCAATCTTAGATGTAATCCTCACCCGTCACCTTATTGAAGAGTATTGAGGGTAGTATTAGGGTATCTGGTTGCATTTCTCCATCAGCAGTGTCTGTTCCTTGTTTCCACACCTCAGAATGGAGATTCCTGTACTTTCCTGGCCCTGTAGGGAAGCCTACATTGATGCCTTCATCAACAGGGAATCAGAGTGGGCAGAGGATAGATTTGGAATGATGAATTCTTGTTAAATGTAATAGTTTCTGATCTGTAATGATAGAAATTTCAGGCACAGCAGAGAGTAAGTAAAGCTTGTGAATGAAGGAAAGGTGTCCCAGGTCACATCACGGGGCAAAGTCAGGCATAGATCCAGACTCAAGCGCTTAGCCACAGAGTCTGCGTGAGGTTGGAGTCTTACAGGGGATAGCCAATCCCTGTAACCACAGAGCTGCAGAGCTAAGCCTGATTTGGAGAGTGTCTCCATGACACACTCTTGGTTTAGTTAGAAAAGCAAGGAAGCATGACAAAGCGTGCATCATTAAGTTCTGCTGAATTGTTCAACTTCTTCCTCTTAGAGTATTTGCTGTGATGCATATAGATTGTTTACAATGTTTTTAAAAATGTACACTGGGGATTTTCATAGACTTTTGTACTTTTCTGAAAATCTCTTATTTCTTCATTTTTCTCTTTCTGCCCATATTTACATGCAAGTTCCTTCTTTCTACTGTCTGCTCTGAAGCAGAGTATATTTGAGAGCAAGTTTACAGAGATACCCGAGTGGAAAGGGTCACAATTAATATGACTCACAAGTAGATCAGTGAAGTGGAAATCAGTGGAACAATGTCATTATTGTTAGAACTAAGAAAATGTTGGCAAAAGAAACCGATGTTGGTTCACTGTGAGCTCCTAAAATGAATAACTACCAGAGGGTATAGCTGTAATTTCACTTACCTATGTACTTTTACTATGGTAATATTTTTAAAAAGTTTATGTATAAACTTTTTGAGAGAGAGAAAGGGAAACATCAACTTGTTCCCTTTATTTATGCATCAATTGGTTGCTCCTTCTATGTGCCCTGACCAAGCGACTGAACCTGCAACCTTTGTGGGTTAGGACAAAGCTCTAATCAACTGAGCTACCTGGCCAGGGCTTGTGATGATAATATTACTTATTAACTTTCTGTTAGTGAACTCCTTCAGATCAAAAGTGCATGCCCTTGATAGTAGGTATGCATCATCCTACCCAAATTATAGGTGTTGAATGAACTGTCATTTAAAAACAAAGAAAACCAGACATATATCCAAAATGTTTAATCACATTTTAAAAAATTCCAGGAGTAAGTAAACCCAGTCTAGCAGAGAAAGGGTTATCACAATAAAAAAAAAAAAAAAGAAAGAAACTGATAAGGAAATGAGGCTATAGACAAGTCTGAGCCATTTTTGAAAATGGCACATGATTATAAATATCCATTAAGTTCTACTTAGATTTTTTTTCTTTTATTTTTCTTGTTCATCATCCAAGCCACTTAGGCAACAGTAGCCCAGCAACTGAATATATTTTGTTGTTAAAGTTGCAACATAGAAAGAAAAACATAACATAGGAATTGCATTAATGAAACACAATTGGAGCAACAGTCACACTAAATATTGTGAACTGTGTCTCCAAGAGGCATTTGATGGATGCTCAGCCCATCATACTTTAGGATGTAGAAGGCCTTTTATTAAAAATCCCAAAGAAGACTTCTGGTCAAGATGGAAGCATAGGTAGATATACTTTGCCTCCTTGCACAACCATAAGGTTCACAACTAACAACAAACAAACAAACAAACAAACACCAAGAACTACCATAAAATGAAACTGTGTGGGAAGTCTGACAACCAAGGATTTAAAGACACCATATTCATCCAGACAGGTAGGAGGGGCGGAGCTGAAGAACTGGGGAGGAGAGGACATGTGGTGGTGGCAATGGCCTGCAGAACAGACTGTCCCATGTTGATATGTGGTGGATAAAAATTGGAAAGGATACCTGGGGAGTGAGTGATCTTGGCCTCAGGCCAGACCAAGCAGCTGAGGGTTCCAGTACTGGGAAAATAAAGCCCCATAACTTCTGGCTGTAAAAATCAGTGGGGGTTGGAGCAGTAGAAAAAACTGATGCTTTCTCAGGAGAGTCTGTTTAAAGGGCCCAAATGGTCTTAGAATGTATGCAAACCTACCCACTCTGGGAACCAACACCAGAGCAACAGCGAAAGGGGCTCCAATCTCATGTGGGAGGTGGGTGAAGAGACTGGAAAAGGGGCAAGTGCTGAGTGAGCCTCCAGAAGCCAGTCAGCAGCACTGTCCCCTTTCTGACCCCTCACCCACATACAGAGCCATGAAATGGTGAAGTAGGTTGCCCCACCCTGGCAAATACCTAAGGCTCTGCCCCATACAACTGAACAGGTGTGCCAAGACAGGGTATCAAAGCAGCTCTATCTAATACACAGAAACAAACACAGGGAGGCTGCCAAATTGAGGAGACAAATATGTCCCAAATGAAAGAACAGAAGAAAACCCCTGAAAAGGAAGTAAATGAATTGGAGATAAACAACCTATCAGATGCAGAGTTCAAAACACTGGTGATAAGGATGCTCAGAGAACTCATTGAGTATGGCAAAAGAATAAGGGAAGAAATAAAGGCTACACTAAATAAAACACAGAAAAATCCATAGGGAAACAACAGTGAGGGAAAGAAGTTGGATTCAAATCAATGGTTTGGAACATAAGGAAGAAATAAACAGTCAACCAGAACAGAATGAAGAAACAAGATTTCAAAAAGAAAATACCCCAAAAAATAAAACAAAGAATAAGACTCTGGGACATCTCCAAAAGTTCCAACATCCAAATCCTAGGTATGCTAGAAGGAGAAGAGGAAGAGCAAGAATTTGAAAACCTATTTGAAAAAATAATGAAAGAAAACTTCCCTAATTTGATGAATGAAATACACACAAGTCCAGGAAGCACAGAGAGTTCCAATCAAGTTGGACCCAAAGAGGGCGACACCACGACACATCATAATTAAAATGCCAAAGGTCAAAGATCAAGAGAGAATCTTAAAAGCAGCAAGAGAAAAGACGACAGTTACCTACAAAGGAGTCCCCATAAGACTATCAGCTGATTTCTCAAAAGAAACTTTGCAGGCAAGACGTGACTGGCAAGATGTATTCAAAGTAATGAAAAGCAAAGACTTACAACCAAGATAATTCTATCCAGCAAAGCTATCATTTAGAATGGAAGGGCAAATAAACTGTTTACTACAAAAGTTAAAGCTAAAGGAGTTTGTTGTCACCAAACTCTTACTATATGACATGTTAAAGGGTCTTGTTCAAGAAAAAGAAGAAGGTAAAAACTATGAACATTAAAATGACAACAAACTCAACTATCAACAACTGAATCTAAAAAACAAAAACTAAGCAAACAATAGAACAGGAATAGAATTATAGATATGGAGATCACATGGAGGGTATCAGCAGGGAGGAAGAAATTGGGATAGGTGCAGGGTTAAGAAGCATAATTAGTAGGTACAAAATAGACAGGGGGATATTAAGGATAGTACAGGAAATGGAGAAGCCAAAGAACCTATATGCATGACCCATGAACATGAACTAAGGGTAGGGGATTGCTGGAGAGAAGGGGAGTACTGGGCAGGGGTGGGCAGTGGAGGAAAAATTGGGAGAACTGTAATAACAATCAACAAAATATACTTAATGAAAATCCCAAGTAAAAGATTACATTATTTCCCTTTGGGAAAAGATATTCATTATATTAGCTTAATTGTATAAAATTTCTTCTGTCCCCCATTTTACATGATGAAATTTCCTCCTTTGTCTTTGGAAGTAGAATCTCATTACTGCCTTTTCAAAATATTTAAAGATTATCTTCACAGAAATGGAGAACAAGAAATAGAATTCCATTATCAAGCCCTTTTGTGCTGATGAGTAAAGTCATTCCCAGGGAGGACAAGCCAGTAGTGGAAGAAGGATTTCAACTCATTACCCTGACTCCAAACTGGGCTTTCTCTCCTATCCCTCTTCTTTCCCTCCTTTTCAGAGTTTTGTGTCCTCTCAACACCTCTCATTTCTAATTCGGAGGCACAGCATTTATGCAGATGTGTTCCCAGGCACTGGCTGACCCCTGAAGTGTTGTTCCTGGTGCTGTCTGAGTCACCCTCCCCCAGTGTGAGGGAGAAAGGATGCTCTGCTTAGTTTTCTCTGTGACAGGCCATTTCTCTCCTGCTCACCTGAGGGACCAGACTAGGAGCTGACAGCCTTTTTTCACTTCTTCAGCTTTATCTCTCCTTTCTTCTCCCCCTTCTCCATCTGGCCTCGGAAGAGACCTGGGGAGCACATCCCTGTAGACACATTCTTTTTTTAGTGTGCACTAATTTTTTAAATTTAAAACACATGTAATACAAAATCTACCCTTTTAACCATTTTAGGTGTACAGTAATGTTAACTATATTCACATTGTTGCATAATAGATCTCCAGAACTTTCCCTTCTTGTAAAACTGAAACCCTATACCCATCGAACAACTCCCCATCTCATCCTCCCCCAGTCCTGGTAACCACTGCTCTACTTTCTGTTTCTATAATTTTGGTGATTTGAGGTATCCCACATAAGTGGAAACACACAGTATTTGTTCCTTTTGTGACTGGCTTATTTTACTTAGCATAATGTCCTCAGTGTTCATCAATGTTGCAGCCTGTTTTAGAAAGTCCTTCCTTTTAAAGGATGAATCATACTCCATTGCATGTATCAACCACATTTTTTAATGTATTCATGTATCACTAGACATCTGGCTGCTTCCATCTCTTGGCTGCTGTAAATAAGGCTGATGAACATGGGTGTGTAAATATCTTTTTGAGATTCTGCTTGAAATACTTTTGGATAAATACTCAGAAATGGAATAGCTGGGTCATGAGGTAGTTATTTTTTAATTTTTGAGGTAACTCCAGACTGTTTTCCAGAGTGGTATGCCAATTTACATTCCCACCAACAGTGCATAAGAGTTCTGTTTTTCCATATCTTCTCCAATTCTCACTATTTATTTTCTCTTTTTTTTTCTTTTCTTTTTTCTGTCTCAGATAGTGGCTCATTGTGATTTTGTTTTGCATTTCTCTAATTAGTGAGTATGTTTCTTTTAAAAAAATTAACATGCTTTATTTTCACAATTGAGTATATATTGTGTGGTAAGCACCGCTTAGTGCTTTGTATGCAATAGTTCATTACTTTTAACCATCCTGTAGCCTAGGAGGTATTATCCTTATTTTGCACATGAGAAAAGTGAGAATCAGTGTTGGGGACCACTTTGTGTGGTTTCAAAGTGTGTAGCCCTGCACAAGAAAGGCCCTTGCCTATAAGTCTCAACTAGAAAGCCAAATGCAGGTGGCAGGCATGACCCGATGCTAACACCGAGTTCCCTTGGGAAATCAGGCCTGAAGTATATATTGTATCCCTTGAAGGTTGCTTTGCTTTGCTATAGCCCTGTTGATGTAAACCAGATGTTTAAGTTCAAAGCATAAAGAGTAAACTCCTTATCTTAGGAAATACACCTTAATAACCATCTGGTGCCAGCATGTCCAGCAGACCCTGACCTGAGGCAGATCTCTGTGTTTCTTCAATTGTCATCTATAGATAATATCAGTTTCTTTATAACTGTATAGCCTTTGGACATTGATTAATGAGCTATGCATGTATGCTGTATATCCCTGCACCTCGCATCCCAATAAAAGCCATTTAACTGGAAAAGGGCTCAGGGCATTCTCCACTAGAGGGAATTGCCACCCCCTTCCGGTCGGAACAACAGATTGTGTCCGGATGACTTATTCTCATCTATGGCAGCCAGGAGATCTCTGCAGGATGGGACATCCCACAAGTCAGAATTTAAGTCCATTTTCTTAAGGAAAATTAGCTTTCTAGCTACTAAATAGTGAAGCCAGAATTCAAAACCAGTTCTGACACCAAAGCTCCTACTGCTTGTCCCTGAGCTGTTCTCTCCCGGCTTTTTGCTGAACTCATTCATCCCCTATTACAAGTGTGGTGACTAACCCCAAGTGCTGCAGGAAGGAAAGGGAAAGTACTATTCAGCGGGTGTCCATTTTGCATTGGACAGTTGCTCAAGGCTTGCAGAGATGCTGTGGGGTGTGTTGAGGGGGAAGCGAAAAAGAGAAGTACTCTGTCTGGCACATACTCTGTCTGCATGGTTAGCATTGGAAGTCAGCAGTGGGGAGAAAACTGAACTTGGGTTGCTGACAGACACTGAGTCTTTGTAAACTTAAGGTTGTTTAGTACTGTAGACATACTCCCAAGAAATGTGCAAGAATTTCAGGCAGAGAAATTCCTGTTCCAATTAAGCAGTTGACTAGCCCAGTGTGGAGAGGGAAGCTTGCCAGGAAGAGACTGCACAGTGATAAGCTACAGGAAAAAAAGGGCCAAGAGGGATCAAAAGAAGGAAAAGCAAATGACCGTGTGAATGCAGGAGGCACTGGTGGGCCTTTGGCTCTGACACTCGCTCTTCATTCCCATGTGAGTTGCTCACAGCTGCCCCCAGGCTGGCTCCCTGTCCTGTACCACTGGGCTTCCTGCCAGGGACAAAAGCAGTGTCAGGTGCTATAGGTTCTGTTTTCCTCACATGGTGATAAATCCACAACTCATTGTGACATTTAAGATGACCCTAAACCCAGGAGAATCGGGCCATGTGAAGACATGACTCTGACTGTCTATGGGAAATTCCCAGTGCTGAAATATTTAGTCCAATAATCATTTACTCATGAGACTCATCGAGAGAACAGGAAACCAAAATAATTTTGTCTGTGCCTTACATTTAAGAAGCACATTAATTCCTACTCCCATTGTCTGGATTGAGATAGATTGGAACGTATTAATGCAGTCTTTCAAATTTATAGCACCAACTATAAACACAAACATTGTTAGATAAAAGTATAAAATCTCCCAATAAACTTATAAAAGAGGCATTAAATGTTGATTGGTATTTATAACATTCATCAAATGCTGCCAATGATGCAGGAACAAATATGCTAGTCAGTATTTGTAGCCAAGGGTGGGACCATCTATACAGCCTTGAAGGGTAAATCTGCTAGCCAGAAACAAGCAGCCATATTATCTCAGTGTTTCTAAATTGTATACATTTAGAATTGCTGAGCTGAATTGAGACTACCAAATATATTGAGTGCTGCTCACAGATACAATGTTATATCCTATGGATCACATCTGTCAACATAATACATAGATTTACCATTCTAGTTCATCTGTTCTCATCAAACATTCTTTCATTTTGCTTTCTTTTTCTCTTCTATGTGATTTATTATTCTCTTCTTTTATACTTTATTCATAATTCAACCTTTCTTAATGAAGTTTCTGAATGAAACTTCATTATATCTTTTTTTGAATGAAAATGGCTTATGATGGGAAATGAAAATGCAGTGCAAGAAAACAAAACCAGAAGTGTAACTTCTTAAGGTGATTAGCACTTTATTTCTGCTGCTTCATCTTAGTTGTTAATTTTTATGTATCATTCACCAGGAAGATGATCTAGTTACCAGGTCCTGCAAAGCACTTCACAACATAGCAGCAGGTCCTGTTGGTTATTTCATTGATGAGATGTCAGGTTTAAATCTGAAATGTAAAGTGTGTTGCAAAGGTGACAATTTTTTAGAGTAAGTGACTTTCACATGAGTATTTTTACTTATTTAATTTTTTACTGTATTCGTTTTTAATTGTTTTTGACTTTTTTAATTGTTGTTCAAGTACAGTTGTCTCCATTTCCCACCACCACATTCCCTCACCCCACCCACCCCCACCTCCCACTCTCAAGCCTACTCGCCCTTTGTCTTTGTCCATGGGTCCTTTATACATATTCCTTGACAACCCTTACACTTTATTTCTGTGTTATCCCTCTTCCCCCTTCCCTCTGGTTACTGTCAGTTCTTTATTTCAATGTATCTAGTTATAATTTTGCTTGCTTGTTTGTTTTGTTGATTAGGTTCCACTTATAGGTGAGATCATACGGTGTTTGTCTTAGCTTATTTCACTTAGCATAATGCTCTCCAGCTTCATCCATGCTGTCACAAAGGGTAGGAGCTCCTTCTTTCTTTCTGCTGTGTAGCAATCCATTGTGAAAATATACCATAGCTTTTTGATCCACTTATGTACTGATGGGTACCTAGGTTGCTTCCAACACTTGGCTATTGTAAATTGTGCTGCTATGAACATTGGGGTGCATAGGTTTTTTGGATTGGTGTTTCAGGGTTCCTAGGATATAATCCCAGCAGTAGACTGGCCAGGTCAAAAGGCAGTTCCATTTTTAGTTTCCTAAGGAAATTCCATATTGTTTTCCACAGTGGCTGCACCAGTTTGCACTCCCACCAGCAGTGCACTAGGGTTCTCTTTTCTCTACAATCTTGCTAGCACTTGTTGTTTGTTGATTTGCTTATTATGGCCATTCTAACCTTTGTGAAGTAATATCTCATTGTGGTTTTAATTTGCATCTCTCTGATGGATACTGATGCTGATCATCCTTTCATATGTCTCTGGGTCCTTTGTATGTCCTTGGAGAAGTGTCTGTTCAGGTCCTTTGCCCTTTTTTTAACAGGATTTTTGTCTTCCTGGTGTGGAGTCATTTGAGTACTTTATATATTTTGTAGATCAAACCCTTCTCCGAGGTATCATTGGCCAATATCTGGACAGCTACATGCAAAAAAAAAAAAAAAGAAAAAGAAAAAAAAAAAGAAACTTGACCACCAACTTATACCATACACAAAATTAAACTCAAGGTGGATAAAATACTTAAATATAAGTCATAACACCCTGAAAGTCCTAGAGGAAAACATAGGAAAATCTCAGATGTTCCATGCAGCAATATTTTCACCCATGTGTCCCCTAGGACAAGGGACATAAAGGAAAGGGCCATCAAGGAACATGTATAAAGGACATATGGACAAAGTCAAAGAAGGTAGGTTTGAGGGTGGGAAGTGGGTATGGGTGGGGTAGGGGGGCATGGTGGGGTGAAAATGGAGATAACTGTACTTGAACAGCAAATAAATACATGCATACATAAATAAAATAAGCAAATGGGGCTTCATCAAAATAAAAAGCTGCTGCATGGCTGAAAATAAATCAGCAAAATGACAAGGGAATCACATGAATATTTTTAAAGGGGAATTTCAATACAATTTTTATAGTAGGTGAATTTTAGTTGAAAAACACTTGTTCCTATGAGATAGATTTTACAGTTTTGGTATTTCTGGTTTACAAATAATGAAGCAGAGGCTCAGTGAGATTAAAGGACATGCTCAAGTTTGTTTGGTTTAGTATAACTAAGTGGGATTTGGACCAGCATCATCATCTTCTAAAGTCTGCTTTTACCCAACCTACTGCACTAATGTTACCTTGTATCATGTTATTTTCGTTTGAATATTTTGTCATGCATATTTCTGAGTGTTTTACATGGAAATTCTCCATCAAGTTGATGAATTCTCTTTTGTTGTTTGGTTTACTCTTGCAAAGAAAGGTTTAGTTGACATTGTTACACATCTTTTCTGTTGAATTTTGTTCCTAGGATAAATTCCTAGATATGTAAGTGTTGAGTGAAGAATGATTTTTTGAAAATTGTCTTTGCTTCTTATAAGTTATTTTTTATTTCAAAAATTTAATAAGAAACCATATAAATAATGCATAAATATGTACTAGTGAAAAATCCTAGTAATTTAGTGAGGCATTTCCAGATATTGTATATTTCACTTTTTCTGATTGGCTTGGTCTTTCAGGCTGGGTTTTCCTTAAGTCCATCATTCCTGTGATTGAGAGCCTGGCCCAGAACCAGCATCTGAGGAAATGACAGTGAATGAGTTAAAAGATGACCCTCCAGAGGACATATCACAATGCCTATGTCCCATCAGACCAAAGGATGCATTTGGAGTTACACAGATGGAATTTTAAGTTCATTGATCTGAATCTCCAGTATTTCACAATGAATCCATTCACAGTGAATACAGTCATGATTACTAATTAAGGTCCTTTCCTAAGAACCTTTTATAATGTAGTTCCTTAAGGATCTTTACCAACTCAGCCTTTCAGTTTTCTCTCTGGAAAACCCTTTAAACAAATAATTTCTTCTGACTGTGAACACTCCTTAGCTTATTGACTCTCATGACAGTTGGTCATTCATGTTTCCAGCAGGTCTCTGCCAGGTCTTCTGGAGGCTGGAGACAGGGCAGTGTCTAAGAGAGGGAATAAGTCTCTTTTTCCATAGAGCCTATAATATCATTGGGGGAGCTGACAATACAAAGTAATACACATTTTTAGGTTTAATAAGTACTATGAGATAGCTAAACAGGGAGATGGGAAGAGATGGTCTCAGGCCAGGGAGGGGAATAGAGTTTCTGTGTTAGGTGTTAATGGAAGACTCTCAGAGCTACTAGACCCTGAAAGCTGGGGACTGAGCAGTGCAGGGACAGCAAATGCAAATGCCCTGGGGAAGGAAGAGGTCATCTGTCCTTTAAAAGAGACAGAGAGAGACCAGAGTGATGCAGGTCAGTGGGTGTGGCAGGGCCTGATCATCCTGACATTGCGGATCAGGCCAGGGAACTTGGATTTTATTTTGTCTGCAAGGGGAGTGCACCTTTGGAGGGTATTAAATAAGAGAGTGAAATGGGGAGCTTTACTTTTTTTAGAAGACCGCTTGGCTGCTGTGTGTCTTGTCCAGAGTCGGTGTCCACGTCTCATGGTGACATATGTAGCATCTTGCAGTATTAAATGCTGAATAATTTGGCATAAATTGTCTGTTCGTTGTCCAGTATCTTCTTTGGAAGCTCCGCTTTTTAACTGCCCTTTCGCCCATTTCCCTGACCACAAGGAAATCCCCATTCATTCAACTCAGCCAGAGCGCTGCTGCCCTGGAAGCCTTGCTGATCTGCTGAAGGAGGTGGGGGTGTGTTGCAAGGCGGCTTGCGTGCAGCCCTGGGCCTGTTCCCATGCTGGTTACTACACTGGTTGCCCAGGGCATGGCTAGCTGATGCCTCTCCCTCTACGCGGTGCTTAGCGCGTCTCGTTCCTTTCTCTCGCTTAATCTTCGTGGACTTGTTAACATCATCTGCACATATTCTGTTCCACCTAAACTGGCTTTACCTGTCGGGTATTTCATTCAACTTTGGAAACCAGCTCCAGAGAGTGAGGCCTGTCTAGAAGAACTTTCTGGACTTTCCCAAGCCAACTTTGCACCCTTCACACAGTTTTAGCCTCACTCCAGGTTAAGTCTTGTTTTGCACTAACTATTGTCTCTTATAACTGCCTCCGAGTTAAACCTGTTTTTATTGTCACACATGAGTTCTCGGAGGACGGAATCAAGTCTTATCTCTGAAACCATGGTCCCCTCACCATATCTGGCCTGTAACAAGTACTCAGCAAGTGGTGATAATCACTAGTCAGAGATTCTTAAAGCAAAGATCTCTGATGTTTTCCAAAGACAAGCTACATGAGTTGAAAAGATATTAAAATCCTCCATTCATAGTATTTCTAAGGAACAACTATTTTTCAATCAGAAGGTATATTTTAATCTTTTCAGTGGTTCATAGAAGTGATTCATAGAATTAACTCTTCATGTGTAGAAAGCATAGAAACTTTAGTCCTGTATGTTTGAAAACACCAGACGTGTTTAAGCACAGTCTCTGTGTGTTTTATTTAGTTGGCAAAGATTTGGTGTGATGCTCAAACGTAATTCCATGGGGGTGAGATTTCCTGGCTGTGGTCGGTGATCCTCGGACGTGGGAGTGCAGGAAGGGCAGACGGCAGTGATGGTGAGGGTTCGCAGACAAAGTCCTTATGGTTTATTTTTATTTTGGAACCCATGGGCAGTCATGGCAGGAAGTTAGGAATTCAGTGAGATGGACATCTGCACTGTCCGTTCCATGGTTAGGAGAAAACCCACTATATGTCCTAGGCACTGAGGCAAGGTGAGCATCTCTGAGCTCACTTCCCTCCCCCACCTGAGATTCCTGAAACAAGGAGTAAGCCTCACCAGGAAGGACTGCGCTGTCCAGTCAGCGCACAGTAGGGGCAAGACTGCTGCAGAGAGGAGCTCACGAAGAGTGGCGGGGGGGGGGGGGGGGGGGGGGGGGGGGGGGGCAGAGGACATGGAGACGGCACATGTGGGCTCAGATCCGTGTTCTGTTTGTCTCTGGTCAATGTCTGGCCCACAGCCTTAGGTCCCTCATGGTCTGGGAAGCTGTAAGATGCTGCTTTCTGTGGAACCCAGTGAGAGAGAGCCCCCCGCACTCCTTATATACCACTGGTGTAGATGGGTGGTACCACCCAATAAATGAACAGCTGGAATGAGTGGGACAGATAGGACCTGTTGCCAGTCACTGTGTGTGTAAGATCCACACCAGGTTAACTCACGTTGATGAGAAGTGCAAGGATGGTATGAATGTTCTCCCAGGCCCTCCTTGAATGCACAGACTGTGCCTTTTTGTGAAGCCACTAGAAGAGCCTGGGAAATCGGTGCAAAGAGTATCAGACCCAGATACTCCACAGACACAATGCTGGTATTTCTAATGTAAACACAAATGAAAGGAGAGAGGAGTTCATATGGCACATTTTTTCTGATTACTCCGGAAGAATCAAAGACCACGTAGGAAAGGGACAGTAGGGCAGGAAATCCCCCTGTACTTGCCCTAGTGTGTGCTCACCTACAGGAGTGAGGGGAGGCAGGGAGGAGGGCAGACAGTGCCACGAGCTGCCCCGAGGTTATGACAACTGCTAAACAAGATGAGCAAGAGAAAGTGAAGAACTGGAGCCAAACCACATCTTCATCTGGACAGGAGCAGGCCTCAGTCACCACTGGCTGGAGGCAGGGAGGTGCAAAGCCCAGGTAGCTGGAGTCAGAGGACTCTGCTATGTGGGTCCTGAGCTCTGCTCCTTGCCAGGACCTTGGATAAATCTGTTAAGTTACTTTGAAGGAGCTGGTTCACTCAACTCCAAGAAAAGGACAGTGATACTGTCGTCAGCAACAATTTCACAGCACTTATTGTCAATGAGATACAATCAGCTAAACTCATTTATTACCATTTCAGTAAAAACAGACTCAGATGATCCTGGGAACGGAACCAACCCTTACTACTTACCGTCCCAAATCAGAGACGTGTGCCCCCGATCTTCTTTGGAGCACGCCTATGCCCTCACCTGTTCTGAGGACCCCCATTCTTCCAGCCAGTGGCGGGGGCCAAGCAGACACACAGGAGAGAGCTGTGGCCACAGCAGAGCTGCTTTTAGACACACTCTGCAAAGGGTGGACTCCTTCAGTCCATTTAATCTGGGCCACATTCGTGCATCACCAGTGAGAGACAAAATACAACCACAGTCCCTGTTTTAGCACTGAAATCCCTGAAGTAGGTTCATGGTGAAAACAAAGCCAGGAGAAGATGGGAAGTCTTGGGTGTCGTGTGCGGGTGACCTGAACGTTTCCCTTGCTGAGCCCGGATGATGTCCACAGCCCACAGCAGTTTGATTCTCTAAGCTGGATGCTGTTAATGATGGATGAGGTCAGTCCACCGAAATAGGACCTGGTCACTGTGATGGGAATTAGCCCTGAGCAGGGCCAAGCACCCTATTCTCAAATGTCTGGGGCAGCTGGGATGGGGAAGATATGAAAAGGAAACTCACCGGGAAACTGTAGTTCAATTTAGCACCAATCTCGGGTTATAGAGATTTGGAGCGAAGTAGAATGGTCCCAGGGCTACGTAGGAACTGATAAGCTGTACAGATGATATCACAGTCGGCCCTGTGACGATGATCCCTGCGGTTTGTGCAGAGAAGTAGCTAAGTTAGCTAATGAAAACCTAAAAGAAAAATAATTCATGTTTATAAACATTTTTCTAGATTCAGTTCCCTTCAGCTGCCTCATGCTGGACTGACAAAGGCACATCAGGCCAGACTGTGCTGTTGTGTCAGGCCTCAGAGTGTCGTTCTTCCTTCTTTTCCCCTTGATGTACAGGAAGTTAGAATTTCTCTAACAACGTGGCCATGGGTCTGTGGGGATGTCTAATCTGCAGTGTTTCCACAGGTGGAAGGAAGTAAACCACAGAAAAAGGGGAGGGTGCAGCTGTGGGTGTGTAAGTGCATCTGGACACAGTCGACCCAGCACAAGTCCCAGCGGCCAGCCTCTGCACGTGAGCCTGCTGTGGACGTGGCTCGCGCTGTTTGGAAGCACGTGGAGGACTTGGCTCAGGCCCCGGAAGCGCTGGGGCAGAGGTGGGGTGGCGTGAACCGCATTTGGTGCCGCCGAGCGCGTCTCACTCCACAGGCTGGTTTTCTAAACAGATAGTTGCATCTGCATATCGTCTTCCTCTCCCACTAGAATGCGAGTCCCAGCGAAATACATCTTTTCCGCGGCCTCCCTACTCCCTGACATGAGGTCAGTGCTCGTTGGAAATTTCTAGAGTGAAAGAACGGTGAATTATGGCTAGGCTCCTTCTAAGGGAGAGGGCACCTCGGCGGGAAATCAGCCGCCTAACATCGTCGTGGGTGATGCTGTCCAGGCAGATTGCGCCCAGAACGTCAGCCACGGCACTGCTCTGCTGTCTCCCTCTGCAGCCCCGTGGGGTGTCTGCAGTGTTTCCCGGTGGAAGCCTCGTACAGTCTCAAAAGATACGTGGGCATTGGCACGCATCCCGTGCCCACTGAAAGGACACTTTCCTGTAGGAGGCACTGCCTTTGCTACGGTTTATTCACCGAGACTGCGTTTCTTCCACCGTAACACAAGGATATTTAAGGCAGCGTTTTTGAATAGTTATCGTTGGGGATAATTATGCCAAAATCTGAGCTTATCTGGAAACACTCATACAAAAAGGTTTTCTCTGCATCCCTGAAAACATTCTGTGTTTATGAAGCTCTGAAATCCCTCATCCAGACCTGGCATGCCATGTGAGTCACTGACAGCTCGTTGAACTGAGAGTTAATGGGAAACAAATCGCAGCAGTAAAAATACGTTCAAGACAGTACACAGATGGAATAGAAAGTGGCGTAGTTCTTATTCGGTTTTCATAAGTGAAAAATTGTATTTACAATAATGAAGATATGGGAACAACTTAAGTATCCATCAGTAGATGAAAATATAAAAAAGTGATATACACATACACACACATATACACATTATCATTTCAGTGAAAATAGATTCAAATGATCCTGTGAGTAATATTCCATTATATATATTCCATTATATATATATTTGTGTGTGTGTGGGGGGGGCTATATATATAATGGAATATTATGCAGCCATAAAAAGACACCTTACCATTTCCAGTAACATGGATGAAAGTTGAAGGTATTATGCTAAGTGAATAAGTCAGAGAAAGACGAATACAGTGTGATATCACTTACATGTCAAATCTTAAAAGTCAAACTCATACAAACATAGCAGAAAAGTGGTTGCCAAGGCTGGGGGTGGGGACAGGGAGATACGGGAAAGGGTGCAGACTTTCAGCTACAGATGAATAAGGTCTGGTGTCTGATGTAAAACATGGTGACTGTAGTTAACAACACTGTGTATGAAATTGCAGTTTGCTAAGAGAGTAGGAGTTAAATGTTCACACACACACGAGAGAAAAGTATATGAAAAAAAGAAAAATTGAGGTTTGACAGCCTCTGCGAAACAATGGCTCTTGCTGTGGTGGTACGGGAAAATGTACAGTGTGGTACGGTGTATGAGGTTACTCAGTTTTCACTTAATAACTCATAAAAGAAGACAAGGTCCATGGGATGGAGTTGAGTTTCTGATTGGTAAAGTGCAGGAAAATAAATCCATGTTCCACTCACTTTATTTGTGTCCTTTCTGAACAATCAGAACATTTGGTCATTTAAGCCACCCTCTCATTCCAAGCACCTCATAAACTAGTGAAGAACCAAGATAAATAAAGTTTTCATGGCGGAAATTCATTAGATATGCCACTTAATTTTGAGAAATTCCAGAAAGAAAAGATATAACCACTTGTACTTTTCTCTCTGTTCAAACAATTGAGTAGCTATATTGCTATGATTGATAACTGACAGAAATATCCAAACTTCCTTCTCCCAAGGAAAATCCAGGCCTGCGTTCCCTGCCCCTGCTCCTTCTAGTTTGAGAATGTCATTAGCAAAACCAGTTAGTTCTGTGTCAACAGGAGAGTTCTGCAATGAGCAGCAGTGGGTTTCTCTGCTCAGGTCTGACCTGAGAAAAATAGGATCCGCCCAGAACATGGGGTCCAGTTGCTCAGTCCTGTCCCAATAAAACAGCAATCGTGGAATCTGGACTTAGGGAGAGGGGTGGGGAAAGGAGGATTGTGGTTTGGTGCAGGAAATAGAAGGAGGGAGGGAGGAAGGGAGGAAAGGAAAAAGTGGTAAGATCTTCTTTATGGAACACTGTTTTGGTAAGAGAAAGATGTTAACAATTTGAAGAGCAATTGTCAAGTTCTTTCTTTAAGAATCTAAGTCTTCCCAGGCCTGCAGGATGGGGCACTGACTTCATTTCCTTTCTGCAGCTTCAGCTTAGTCTGTTCTCCTGCCTGCACTGGGAAAAGTCAGACGCCCTTAGTGGCTGCTAAATACGGCATTTCCCTCTCAAGAGGTCTAGATGCAGCCTATACTTGATCTTCCTTTGGCACAAGTGTCAAATCACCTTAATAAGGGTGTGTTCATAAATTGCCCATCATCCATGACCATGCAAAGTATTCGAAACAGAACTGAAAAAACACGGAACTTTTCAAAACAGATCTCTTTTCCACTGGAAATCAACATCTCCTTCTTACTATGTAGATTTTTTTCTTACGAAGACTAAGTTGTGACAAATGACATCATTCTCCTTTCAGCATTTCCTGATAGAATTCCAGAATCATGATTAACTGAAAAAATTTTAAATCACAAAGATTTATCAAAAGTCTCCAGGGTCCGGCACAAATAATGCCCCCCCTTTTTTTATCATAAATTTGTTTATTACAAAATCTTACGCATGCAATTCTGTAAGATAACAGTATAACATGCAAGCACAGCATATGGCATTTTAAGTGCAATGCTTAAATCGCTGTTCATCTTGCGTGAGGCATTCACACACCCTACCGACCGCGCTCAAGCAGATGTTACTTCTGCCAGACGCTGTATATGCGGGAAGCGAAGAAGCAATCTTCAGGGTCTTCCATTTATCGCCCTGTGGACAGTCACCACCTATTTTTACTATATTTCAGTGTAACTTTGTTTAACCAGTGTTCTCCTTTCTCATTCCTGGTGACCTCACCCCTTCCGTTATTTTAGGTGACGTCTATATGCCCCCTATTCATCGCTGCCTCTCAGCTTTACTTATTTCTCTGATTACAGGCGCGATTGGACCTGTCATTGCAACCCTGAACTTAATGTCCCCCAAACTGAACTCTTGGTGTTCTTCATTTGCAACCGGGTTGTTCCCCGTTTCATTTATCTCAGAAAACGATACCGCCATTCAACCACATTTCAAAGCCCAAACCCTGGGGCTTATCCTAATGTCTCTTTCTACCCTGCCCCTGTATTTCCAGAGCCAGTGTGTGGACAAGTCTTGTTCTAGCTCCGAAATATATATTGATTGACTTGGCCACTTGTCTCCACAGCCAAGACCCTGGTCCAAGCCACACGGCCTCTCCCCTGGACGGTTATGTCAGCCATGGGATTCAAGGGGTCAGACTCAGATCAGGTAGATTTTTTTTTACTAAGCATAATGGCGTGTTTTAAGTGAAAGGGTGTTACAGGTTTAGGCTGGCATGGTACTTGGCAAAGAGGTGCTGAATTTGAAGCGTGGTGGTGCAGTTGGGTAGAAAACATTGCCTTGAAAATGCACCTTTGGAGAGAGACTCAGGAGACTGGTGACTTCTTGGATGGACCTGAGTGGCAGGGAGGAAAGCAGGGTGTCACTGCGTGTGGCGGTGCAGAATGGGAGGCTGGCTGGGATGTTGACTCTCCCGGGGAACCGTCGAGGGCCAGGGCTACTGCGATGAGTCAGGTCGGGAGAAAAGCCTGGCCCTGGAGCGGCTGAGGCCTAGGTGACCGAACTGGCGGGAAAGGGGGTAGCAGTTCCCTCCAGGGGGGAACCGCCCCAGCCCTTCTCCCAAATGGCTTTTATTGGGAGTGGTGTGTGTAGGTGTGTCCGTGGGTGGGCTCCGCCCAGGGGGGCTGCTGTCCCTTACCTCACAGGTGACCTTGCTGGAACTCCCCTCCGTGACGTGCTGTCTGCACCAGCTCCCAGTCTGCCCCCAGGCACCACGGCCCCAGGGGCGGATCCAGAGGGTCAGGACCGCACCTGGCGGTGCGGAAAGGCTGCCCCCGTTTGCACAGGGAGGAGGGGAGGGGAGGGGGCGCGTCTCCACCCTCGGCTGCCGTGGTCCGTGGCGGAGAGACCCAGCCCCACCGAGCTGCGAGTGCGCACGCCGCCGGCGCCCTGGCTGGGCTCCCCAGGCGCGGCCCTGACGCTCGCCGCAGCGGGGGCGGCCCATGGGAAGGGTCGGGCAGGCAACTACGGTCTCCGCCGCGGCTCGTCCCCCGGGTGTCCGGGCCCCCAACCTGCGGGGGGACCCCCCCAAAATCGCCAGAGCCCCGCCCCGGAGAGCGGGGGGGGGCGACAGAAGAGGGGACGACGACCACGCGGAGGGAGGGGGATGCAGCGGCGGGGGCGCCCCTCCTCCAGCTTCGGAGCGCGCCCAGCCCCGCTGGACGCCCGGCCCTGTCGGCCCAGCCCTTTAGAGAAAGTCCTTAACAAACGAAGGAACCTTTTTCCGAAACTCCTCCCGCTGCAAGCGTGGCGGCCGCAAAGCCCGTCTCAGCGCTTCTGCTCCGCCTGCCTCTCAGCTCTTCTCTCCGGCTGGCGAGCAAGTGTCGTGGGTCAGAAATGCGCTGTGGCGGGAAGAGCCTCGGGGGGAGGGGCAGCGGGTATTTGGGGCGCCCTCACCCCGCTGGGAGGGCTCGGCGCGCCCGGTGGCCAACCCTCACCGCGCTTCCCCCGAGGAGCCAGGAGTTTAAATGACAGGAGCTGGACCTCCCCGCGAGGGCCCCACGCGAGGCCCCCACGCGGCTCGGGGATTAGGCCCCAGGCACCTGGATGAAGTGTCTCCTCTCCTCGGCTCAGCAAGAAGCTGAAACGCTCCTGAATACCTGGCTTCTAAAGCTGATGAAAGGGCGTCTCTGCCTTCCCCTCCCCGAGCCTGCAAACCCAGGCGGGGATCGTGCTGCAGGGAATAGGGCGGCGCGCGCTTTTTCGTGCAGTTGGCAGGAAACCGGTGCGCTCAGCCCAGCCCCTGTCCAACCTCAGCCTTTCGCGGGGGCCTTCTCGCGGCGGGCCCCACCGGTACCTGCAGAATGCAGCGAATGCTTGGGAGGGAGAAAGCAAGGCTCCTCTTATGGAAGAGAAATGAGAAGACCGCTCGAAGGGCGGCAACAGTGACCTTTCCTCTTACCTGTAACACGCCTGGGGGCCTTACCGAGAGGGGCCCGTTCCTAGGGGGGTGAAAGCGCTAATTTCCGTCCTCTTAGGCGGGCTGTCCACGACCATGGCTTGTAGTCTCTGGTCGAAGCAGGTCCCGGGTGCCACATGTTGGGGGGGGGGCTCTGCCCGCAGAGCCCCAACCACACACACACACACAGATGAGAATAAGTCCACCAAGACATGATCTGCGTGGGGAGGAGAGGTGGCTGATCTCTCAAAGGAGAAGGGCCAAGAGCCTTTTCCTCAGTGGCTTTTATTGGGTTCATTTTACACAGGAATATGGGCAAAGCTCATCAATCATTGTCAGGCAGTAAGGATCAAACAACAGATAACATGCAAAGAACTCCGAGGGCTTATTCTGAGTCAGGGTCTGTCAGCTAAAGGGCTATGAAACTTCTGGAGACAAACTCATCTCCTGCTCAGGACCCTTATCATTTAAACGAGAGCATTCTTAGCAAAGCAGGTTTCACAGGATTGTATGAATTCTTTCTTGTGCCTGATCACCCCGGGAGCCTGCCCTGTCCAGCACAGACCTGCACGGCCCTCTGTCAATGTTTCAGGCTTCAATGGAGCAGAGCCAGGAAGCCAAGAGATAAGGAAACTTCTCCCAGATGCATTGGGGACTCAGGCTATGTCAGGATAACCGGGGGGCGAGGGTCCATCACCCCCCTTTGCTGTGGCTTCCCCAAGTCCTTCCTTGAGGGCCTTCCACATGTTCGTGCCTGGCTTCGGTGACCCCTCCCTTGAGGGGTCTTACCCGTCATTGGCTAACCAACCAAGCACTGGGGGCCGGTTATGGATGAAGCAGAGGCAGCGCCCCTGCCAGGGAGATAAGCTTTGTCTCCTTAGTGGCTCACAGCCCGAAGGTCGCTCACTCAGCCTTAGCCATGGGGGGGTTAACAGCTCCTGAAACCAGGCAGGGCGGCTCCCAGCATGTATGTAGCATACATGTGTAGTTCATCAATCAGTGTCAAAAAACACTGTAGTCATACCAAACAGGCATTATTTAGATAACAAGTGAAGGAATACAGGTCTGTCATATGTCAGGGTCTGTTAGTCATGCTGACGCCAGAGGGTCTTTAAGACGTGTTTCATGAGGTAAGGAGTTTACTCCCTATGCCTTGAACTTAAACATCCAATTTATATCACCAGGGCTATACAAAACAAAGCAGAGGAAGCGTCAGAAGATAAAATGTATTTATCAGGCCTGATTCCCGTGGGAACCCTCAGTGTTAGAGTCGGGTCATGCCCACCGCCTGCGTTTTTACCTGGTTTTCCAGGGCTTGCTCTCGCAGGGCTACAGTCTCGGAAACCACACAGAATGGTCCTAAACAGGGGAGGTTAGGGATCCTGGGGCGCTTCCACTGTGTCTGTTGCTTATAACTGTGATTTTTTTATTTTTACCTTATTACCTTAGAAAGTTGGGGGGGGGGTGCGGAGAAAAAAAATCTGCTGTAATAGAAAGAGGAAGGAGAAAGACAAATGGATGGAGAGGGAGGAGACTATTTATTGAAACATGAGACCTTTGAGCAAGTTTAGTGTTTCTGGACGGAGCCTGCAGAGGCCAGGGCTCCGGGGGGCAGGCACTGGCAGGTTGGGGGGACTCAGAAACGCAGGGCTATTCCTAGAGGGAGGGGCTCCCTCTGCTAGCCCAGGAAAAGAGCAAGAAGACAACAGCACATTGTCAGTTCAGTCACAGGAAGTAGCGGTTCTCGCCCAACACGATGGAGAATCATTTATCCTTTGTCGTCTGGTAATATTTTGTTTATCAGACAACATCACAGCTTCACACTTGATGCCGTTTTAAGTTGGCTTATCTCCCAGTCTGACCCTGAGACTCCCTGTGGCCCTGTCAGGGGGTCCATGAGGTCACACACATTTTCAGTACAATTCTAAAATATCGTTGCATCTCTGACTCTCTCTCCCAGGTGAACAGCAGAGTTTTCCAGAGGCTTCGCGACTTCTGGTTCTGCAACGCGCTGAATGTATGTATCAGAACTCAGCTCACTCTGTACATCACTCTTAAACATTTACTATCATTTGCAAAAATGTAAGTAATACCAATATTGTAGATTTTATTTCATTTTACAAAATATAGTTATTTTTCATAAAGATATATTAACGTGGGTATGATTATTTTTACATGAATTAATGAGTGTTTTAAGCATTTTCTCAGTTTAATTTCTGCTGTGGTAGTTACAGCTCACATAAACAAAAGCTCTGCGTTTCCTCTATAATTTTTAGGCATTAACAGTAAACGTCATGGGGCTTAATCTTTGCACATACCTGTGATTGTTCCCTTAGAGAAAATTCTTGGATATTGAGTTGCTGGGTCAAAAATATGTAGAAGCCGAAGGAGGCGCGACAGTGACCTGTGATGTACACTCTGGGGGCATAAAAAGGACATGAGGTAAAGACCTAGGGAATCTGAATCAACCGTGTACTTCAATGATAATGTGTCAATATTGGTTCAACAGTTATAACAAAGACACAAATTATACTAATGCAAGACTCATGCTAGTAATTCTAATGTTAGTAATAGGGGAAACTGAGTACAGGGTATATGGGAATTCTATGTGCTGGCTTCTCAGTTCTTCTAGAATCATCTAGAATGTTCTAAAAAAATTTTTTTAAAAAGGGAGTGTATTTGTGTCCTAAGGGCTAACAATATCAAGCTACCGTAAACTTGGTGGCTTAGGAACAGAACAGAAATTTATTCTGTCACCGTTCTGGAGGCTGGAAGTCCGAACTCATGTTGTCCCCAGACCATGCTGCCTCCAGAGGCTCCGGTGGGAGGTCCTCTCTACCTCTCCAGCTTCTAGGAGCTCCTGGCATCCCTGGGTTTACGGCTGCATCACTCCAATCCCTGCCTCCATCTTCCTGTGGCTTCTCTCTGTCTGTGTCCTCTTCTGTGCCTCTTATAGTCATTGGAGGTAGGACCACCCAATTAGTCCAGGGTGGCTTTAGCTTGACTTCATTAATTTAATGATATCTGCAAAGATCTTTTCTTCCAAGCAAGGTCATATTCACAGGTTCCAGAGGTTAGGATATCAGCATAACTTGTTTTAAGGCCACTATTTGACATATTTCACGGACCAATACTGCTGCTGCTACTACTATTACTACCACTAAGCATACTAGTCAAAAACTGGGGAGTCATGTAAAAAGGGTGATTTTGGTCTTAGAAGACACGGTCTGGGCCCGTCGTCCTAACTGTACTTGGCCAGCCATGCTCTCTGCCTTAGGGGACCACTTGGAGATTGAGATGGCACAGATCATACGCTCTGTGTGTGAAGGACCTGGGGAGAGGGGTTGGAGGTTGAGACAGACTGCAGAGACTCACATGTATGTCCTATGTCCTGGCGCGCCTGCGTACCAAGTCCTTGAGCGGTGCAGGGCACGGAGGGCTTCGGTAAGATTTGGTTAGCGAGTCATTGATCTCTTCATGCCTATCTAGCACACACACCTCTACACCCACCTGTCATCCTTAACTGTCGACATGTATGCATCTTTCTCGACAACTGGAAAGAGGTGACCGGGGAGCCCAGGTCCATGTCGTGATTTTCTCTGTGCTGCATAGTCCCAGCAGAGAGTCTTCTGCATGAGGGGCCCGGTAAAGATGGGTTGACTCTCTTGTCAACCGATGGCTGATTAGCCGGGACATGTGCTCACAGTCGTTTTCCCCCCTTTTGGCTGGGACCACAGTTCTTTCAGTGTCAGAGAACACAATGTGAGGTTTCATTAGAGCACCTGTCAGTGTTGTCAGGGACTCGGCGAATGAACAAGGAAGAATCTGTTCGGTAACAGAAAGGGTTCGAGAGTTGATTGAGGATGTCGGGGTGGTTATGGCATCATCGTCGGACTCAGCGGTGTGCTTCCTGGACTCCACATGGTAGCTGGGTGACCTAGGGAGGGTCGTTTATCCCCAGTAACCTCCTAACCTCGGTTTCCTCGTCTGCATGGTGGGGATAACACTAGCACTATTCTCAGAATTAATGATATTTGCAGAGGCACTTGGCATAAGCATTCAGAGACGTTAGCTACTGCATTATTGCTGACCAGTTATGGAAATCATCTCATTGCTCATGGTTCTCATTGAGGTTTCTGGTTTGGTGCCCTTGCATGATACCCAGATGATCCCAGATGGGTGTCCAAAAGGCTTCTGAAATGCATTACATCCAGAACAGGTATCTGTCCCACTTTGCCAAACCAAGCATTAACTCAACCCCAACCCACCCAAACCAAACCAAACCAAACCAAAATTTAATCTCTTTCCCATCCACTAAGTTACTCAGGTCCAAACCTAGAAATACGGTAGTTATTAGTCCTTCCCTTCTCTCAGATCTCATCCATTACCACGTTACGTTGGTTCTAAGCCTGAAATGCATGTTGAATCCGTTTGTCTGACCATCCGAACCGTACCACTCTGTCCAGGCCTCCAAGTGAAGCCCCCTTACTGCTTCTTGCCTGCCCCACAGTCCTGCCCCCAATGTCATTAATTCCTCCTGAGAACTCTTTGGTAGTTTCCTTCCATGTTGAGAATAAGATCCACTCCTTCTTAGAGCCAAATGCAT
The DNA here is from genome assembly GCA_004027475.1 of Anoura caudifer. Lineage (NCBI taxonomy): Eukaryota > Metazoa > Chordata > Mammalia > Chiroptera > Phyllostomidae > Anoura > Anoura caudifer. The sequence goes on from PVKU01001416.1 coordinate 185,517, forward strand.
TTCCAGTTCTGGGCTTCACGTATCTCTTCCGTCTTCTCTTACCACCCTCCCCAAGGCTTCCCGCCCTAACGCCCCAGCCCTTCTTTGAGCCTGCAAAGGGCTTTCCCTACCCCTCATTTTCCACAACGTTGAATTAAGTGTCACAAGCTGAGAGATGTTTCCTACCATTCCGAGACAATTTATTCTCTCCACTCCACATAAATTCTCTCAATGGACCTTGTTCATGTCATTTTTCGCTCTTTCTGTAATCTGCAATTATCTTCCTTTTTGCTGTTTGGTAGATAATTTACTCATCCGTGAAAAGGTAATTTCCTTTGGGATAGGGTCCTTCTTGGAATGATATTATATGAAGGAGAAAAGTTGTGTGTGCATTGTAAAATGCGTAGCCCAGTTTCCAGGCTTTCAGAAATGCCCAGCTTGGTGTAAGGACAAATGCAAAATGCAAATTAAAACTAGGAGGCTTCTTTCTCCCTGTTAAAGATGTTTTACTCCCATCCATTTTTACTCGGAACACATACTTTTGAGAAGTTTTAATGGTCAGTACCTCTCATTTATTTGGAATGTACATAAATTCTTCTGGAGACTAGATGGGCCCTTGGTCATACAACCCAGTCGTGTCTTTCTCAAGGACCTGTGGACCACCTCTTCGAAATGCAGTCACCAAGGAGGAGAGCCCCATCTTCCAGGATCCATGGAAGGTCCGAGCCTGAGTTGGTGGGGGGCTGTCAGTCTCTTAAATGTATGAGTTTATTTTTCCTTTGAATAAAGTCAGTTGGTCAATACAGATGGTCACTCCAATCACTAAGTGTGTCTAGGATGAACTGTGTGTGACCAGTGAATGGTGCTGTCCGGTCCCCTGACTTGAGGACTGGCTACTGTTTGTCTTGAGAAGTTGAGGGGAGTGGGTCATGTTTGCTTGGCTACACACAAAAAAGCAACATTTCCGTCTCTGCAGTCTTTGCAAATTGCTTGTGATGCACACCCCATTGTGGTTGAATGCTTATTCAGGAACTAACTTTCTTTACTGCCTCTGTGGAGGGAATTTCTGGGTTAAGAAGATACTTCGTTTTTGATTATGTCTCCTACGGCAGCAGTAAATTGCTTAAACATTTTAGTTGTTAAGTTCTTAATATAGTAATGTTAATATTGGCAGATAAAAATATCTGGTTAATTGGTTTTTAAAAGTTCTAATTGTCCTTAGTTGTCACATGGCATCTTGAGGGAAACTATGCTGTAATCGATTTCTTTGCTTTTGGCATTTTTTTCTGATGGGAACAGTTGTGCAGGTCTAAGATAACCAACCGTTTTACCTGTAGTATCTTTAGCAAAAGCTGGACTTGAACAACAATAATTTTTTTTTGAAATGGCTCCCTTTAAAGAGTGCGTTCACTAGTGAAGACATTGGTAAGGCTGCGTATGACATGCCTGCATCTGATTTTATCACAGAGCTCTGTCAGACGGTGGGTTTCTTCATTTAACTCACTGTCATTTTCCTTGCTCAATGACTGTGGTAGGAGTGATGATGTGACCGCCCATGGAGAAAAAGGGAAGTGATCTTAAAAGTTTTATGTTAATCAGAATTTAAGACATGGCATCCTTCAGATAGGCGTCAGTTTAGGGATGAATTCACTGGATAATATCCTAGAACGTGGAACTCAGTGCCTGGAGGGCAGGAGTGGGTTTTCCTCCCATCCCCTTACGTCCCTGGCTGGGTCTGAATGTCACACCGACGAAGACAGATGAACGGAAGTAAAGCTACCCGTTTTGTTAAATTTTCACATGTGCACAGGAACCTTCACACGAGAATGAGGACTTGAAATGGCCAGAGCAGGAAAAATTGACAAGATAGAGCAGAGGTGTCAAACTCATTTTCACAGGGGGGGGGGGGAGCACATGAGCCTCGCAGTTCCCTTCAAAGGGCCAAAATAATCTCAGGACTGTATAAATGTAACTAATCCTTAACTGTTAAGGAGTTGAAGTTACATTCCACCCATTGAAGGCAACCGCGAGGCTGATGTGGCCCCCGGTGGAAATGAGTTTGACACCCCTGAGATAGAGGGATTTTGAGTGAGGAATAGTACATGGTGGAGAAGTAACTGGGAAGATGAGGGTGAGTTTAGCAGTTTCGTTGGTACAAATTTCTTGGTCCCCAGGTCCCTATCCAGTGAGAAGTGTCTGCCTTTTTCCTGGTGCAGGGAGAGCACCTTTCTCAGCAAGTTTTGTGACTCATTTTGGGGAAGAAGGGCCAGAAGGCCACAGTGACCTTCCTGCTTCTCCATTTCCTGAGACTCCTTCAGGTTAAGATATTCAAGGAGCTACCACGCCTTGTGCGGCTGGAGGAGAGACTGCTTCCTGGGGCAGACAGACCAGCGCCTGCAACAGAGCGTGGTTCCTCCCCGAGAATTCCATTTACTTCTAAAGCTATCTGTCAGCAATTTGGGATGAAATGTTTTTCCCTCAAAATTCTTGTCTCCAATAAGCCTGCGCATCAGGAGTTATTTTGCTTATAGTGCTGAGGAACAAGATACACATTTGTTTCTACATTAAATCTGGCTCAGGCTTTTACCTGAAGGGGTTGCTGGGGAATGTGAACCTAGCGTTGCTTCTGGGTCCCGAGGGCTGTGCCCGTCCCCGCAGATGGGATGGGAGAGCTCTCATGGTCCAGGGACCACACCGTAGCTTGCAGAACTCACTGCCTGTCTGGCTGGTTGCTTTCCTGCCTCAGGCGGAGCTGCTGGGCGCTGGTTCTTCCCGAAGGGGAGCCGCATCTGTCCTGCCCCTCCTCATACCTCTGGAGCGCCCTGCTTGCTAGGTCCAGTCTCTCCAGCCCACGAAAACCTCCCAAACCAGCGACCCACCTGCTTACCAGTAGAGCCACTTCTCAATCGGGGCTGCTTTGGGTCTTCTGTGGGCTCCTGCCCACACAGCGTGAACTAGACAATACGATGTTTGAAACTACATTCTTAAGACTACTGCAGTCCTAGCTATATTTGCTGCTGTTATATTCATTTTTTTCTTCCGATTTTAAAGGAAATTACGAGTTAAAATATCTTCCTGGGCCCTGGGCTCCGTGCTTAGGTTAGTGGGCCACAAGCCCTAGCTGTGCCCACCTCCTTCCCTCAGGGGCAGGTTCAGCAACCTGCCCGATGGAGCCTACAATTCTAAATCCATGAATTCTCCTGGGAGTCAAAGACATTGAAAATTTTGAGTCCTTTTAACCTTCGTGGGAGGCAGAGGTGAAACATCTCTCGGGTGTGATAAGGCCACATCCCCCAAACTAGGGATCGTTAATTTTCACACTTTGTTTCCTTGTCCCTTTAAACTGTTCGCCATCCACTAAGGACAGAGGCGAAAACGAAGGTGGTGGTCGCGCTAGGTGCTGAGCCTTTTTTACTGAGCTCATCCTCCTTCAGTTGCCAGGAGAGACTCAGAGCAGATGTGGGGGAGCTTGGCACTGTCACCCAGGAAGAGGAGGGACTTAAGGCCAGAAACGACAGGTTCCTGCAGCCACATCCTTTCTGGCTTCCTGTTTGCCCAGGGTCTCTAAACATCCACAAAAGGAATCAACCAAAGTTCAGGAAGGTGGAGCTTTTGACTGGTTGCCTCCTGCAGCTGTTGCCCTAGGTCAGGAGTCAAATGAGGTGTCATAAAAAAAAAAAAAAAAAAAAATGGAGGTGTGGCCGCCTGCTGCCCCCAAAGCCAAACTCATGAGGTGGGCGTTGGAACACAAGGAAAGGGGTTTATTCAGGTGACGCACTACCCGGGAGAACGGGGGACTCCCATCTCAAAGACCAGCTCAATCTTCCAGCTCCAGCCTGAGCCTTAGATAGGGATAGGGAGGTGAGGCTTTTTAAAACTGTGATTGTCTGTCTAGCTTTTGGCATGCGCAGGGCCCTGTCCACTCACGGTTCTAGCTTCCTGCCAGCCCTGCCGCCGGCTTGGACAGTAGGATGACTCCCCCGACACTCTGGAGACTGTCTACTGGTAACTGAGGGGGACCGCTTTTAAGGACGGACCGTTTCTGGCTTACTTCCAGAATCATAGTTCCAAATTTCTCCAAATTTATAGTGGTTTCTCTTGCACAGTCACTTCTAATTTTAAAGATACACCCACCCAAATCTCTCTAAGGGTATTATTTTACCTAATTTTAAGGGTGTCTTCTGTTTAAGCTTTAATTTTCTACGGTGTCTTTTTTTTTTTTTTTCAGATGTTGAATCCGGGGATTCTTTATACAATGGGTATCCTTAAATCGTGAGACTTTGGTGGGCACACTGCCTTGCACCCAGATTTCACAGGCAGAGCCTGAGGAATACCATATTGTTTCTATGTAAGGAGAGGGGGTCGTGTCCTTTTGATATTTTAATGTCATCATTGTAAAACAAGAGTGCGCTTACACAGAAATACACATTTTACATGAAAAAACAAGCCAGTGCTTTAAAAACTGACCTGGAAATTCGAATTACACATTCTTTTATGATGAATATGTCCATACATTAAATATTTTTAAGCAGATATTAGGACTTCCAGCCAAGATGGAGGCGTAGCTGGACACGCTGTGCCTCCTCTCACAACCAAGATTAAGGACAACAAAAATATAGAACAAAAAAAAAAAAAGAATAGCCAACCAGGACAGAGAAAAAATTTAATTGTGCAGGAGTCCGACAACAACGATTCTCCCAGACTGGTAAGAGGGGCGGAGTCAGAGGCTGGCTCAGTTGGATCGCGGTGGGATAAGCAGGTGGTGGTCCTGGGGCACAGTCACCCCAGGTGCACAGGTGGCGGTGTTGCCGAACTCTGGGAGGCCAGGTGGGGTGCACAAGGAGGCCCACAAATTCGTGCACAGATAAACCAGGCGAAAACGGGCAGCAAGACAGACTACGCGACACAGGGCCCCAGCGCTGGGAAGTGAAGCCTAAAAGCACCCATTGAAAACACTTGTGGGGGCTGAGGTGCTGGGAGGGAGTCCCAGCCTCACAGGACAGTTTGTTGGGGAGACCCACAGGGTCCTAGAGTGTGCACAGGTCCACCCACAGGGAAATTGGCACCAGAAGGGCCCAATTTGAGAGGGGAAAGAGGCTGAAGGGACTGGAATCCGTGAGACAGTGCAGAGTAAGTGCCATTGTTCCCTCTCGGACCTGCCCCCACATCTGGCATCACAACCCAGGGACTGGGCTGCCCCGCCCTGGTGAATGCCTAAGGCTCTGCCCCTCACTAGGTAACATCTGGGACCAGACAAAAACAAACAAACAAAAAACCCCAAACCAAGGATGGTTCAAAAGGGAGAACAGACTGGGGCCTGGAGCTAATTCATCTGAGCGACCAGGAGATGGCCAACCTATCAGATGCAGAGCTCAAAGTTCTGGTGATTAGGAAGCTCACAGAATTGGTTGATTTTGGTTGAAAATTAGATGAACAAATGGAGGCTACAATAAGTGAAATGAAGAAAAACGCACAGGGAACCAATAGTGATGGGAGGAAAAGTGGGACTCAAATCAATGGAGTGGACCAGAAGGAAGGAATAAACAACCAAACAGAAAAGCATGAAGAAATAAGAATTCAAAACAATGAGGAGAGGCTTAGGAACCTCCAGGACATCTTTAAACATCCCAACATCCAAATTATAGGGGTACCAGAAGGGGAAGAAGAAGAGCAACAAGTGGAAAACTTATTTGAACAAATAATAAAGGAGAACTTCCCCAATCTGGCAAAGGAAATAGACTTCCAGGAAGTCCAGGAAGCTCAGAGTCCCAAAGAAGGTGGACCCAAGGAGGAACACACCAAGGCACATGATAACTACATTAGCCAAGATTAAAATGAAGGAGAGAATTCTAGAAGCAGCAAGGGATAAGGGCACAGTAACCTACAAGAGTCCCCATCAGACTGTCAGCTGATTTCTCAAAAGAAACCTTATAGGCAAGAAAGGGCTGGAAAGAATTGTTTGAAGTCTTGAAAGTCAAGGACCTACATCCAAGATTGCTCTATCCAGCAAAGCTGTCATTTAGAATGGAAGGAAAGATAAAGTGCTTCTCAGATAAGGTCAAGTTAAAGGAGTTCATCATCACCAAGCCCTTATTATATGAAATGTTAAAGGGACTTATCTAAGAAAAAGAAGATCAAAAATAGGACAGTAAAAAGGCAGCAAACTCACAGGTATTAACAACCACACCTAAAACAAGTCAACTAAGCAAACCACTACAACAGGAGCAGAAACACAGAAATGGAGATCACATGGAGGGTTAGCAACAGGGGAGTGGGAGGAGGAGAGAGGGAGAAAAGGTACAGAGAACAAGTAGCATAGACGGTGGGTAGAAAATAGACAGGGGGAGGGCAAGAATAGTGTGGGAAATGTAGAAGCTAAAGAACTTATGACACATGGACATGAACTAAAGGGGGGAATGTGGGTGGGAGGGGGTGTGCAGAGTGGAGGGGAATGATGGGGGAGAAATGGGACAACTGTAATAGCATAACCAATAAAATAGATTACAGTTTTTTAAATCATACTCTAGTGAGCAGGGGACTGGTTGCATCTGAACAGCAATGGTTAATTGAGCTTCGTCAAGTTGAAGGGTGGAAGCCTGTGGCCTTTTGCAGACTGTGTCCTTTTCCCAGCACCATTCGACATTTTAATTAGCGACTAAATGAAATTACTGTTTGCAATTTTATAATTTGTGAAGGGTGAGCTGTGAGACTCCAGATTTAGGAATCAAGCTATACTGAATGATTGGAATTAGGGATGAAGTTAGAAAATTTAACTTAAGAGAGAGGAAGGCAAAGTGTTATATGTGGGCCTAAAAAGCCAACTCAGTTCTGAGTACAAAAAGGGAAAAAGAGAGGAGGGTCTTAAATACCAGGCCTTGTAGTTCAGATTCCACTTACTAGGCAGTGAGATTTCTGCTGCTTCTGGAGCCTAAGCACAATGCGATAAATATGCCGATGGAGAGAGAGATCGCTAGCGTAGGGTGCAGTGTGAAAAAAAGGAAAAATGATTCTGGAAGCTTTTCCAGTGACTGACTTAGGAGCTGGTGGGACCAGGCCTGGGTTAGTGGCAGTGGTAGTGAAGAGGAAAGCCGTCGATGTGGAGACAGGGATGGAACATGATCATGATTAGCCTCCTAACACCCTCACTCATCTTTGCGTTCTGGGAACCAGCATCGTGCCAGAGCGCAGAGCAAGCAGCAGCCAGGACGATTTCTAGCACATGTCTGTGTTTTCCCGTAATCATTCCTTCCCCTTTGCTCGTGCCAAAGATGCTGTGCTTTTCATATGGCGCTCACCTGTGAGCCAAGGCCAGAAAACAATTCGGAGCATGCAGTTTCTGCCACGTGTTTGTCTGATGCTTTTAAAAATGGCACATTTTGGAGATCAGACCTCCTTGTTTCTCCCTTGCTTTTAGCTTCTGTCTCTTCGGTGCTTCTACATTAGTTTTGTCATTTGTGCCCTTGGTTCTTCGGCCTTCTTGTAGACATTTTCAAAGCAAGACAGCTCCATCAGCAGCACCTCTGTCTCCTGTTCAGTGGATCTAAGATGTTATTTTCTGGCAGCTTGTCTGATGGTGCTGAGATCAGAGGCCCTGTGATTTTCAGCAATTGGAGGTTTGATTCCAACACGACATACCTCAGGGGCTGCGGCTTCCGCAGATTCTCCCCAGCGGCACAGTGCCAACAAAGCCATCGTCGTCTGACTCCCTGAGCATCTGTTACCATCAGGAACAGTACACACACTCACACACACACCCCCAAAAAAGCAGGTTAGGAGAGTTAAACTGATCACTTGGAATCCGTGGACAGAGGACTTATAAAAAAAGGAGGCAGAAGGCATAAGCGGCAGGCATGGTAAGAGTACGTTAGCTGCCAGCGACGTGTCAACTCATCAATGACATGTGATGATGATAAATGGGCTTTTAGTGTGTTAGTTATACAGGATGAGATGGCCCACTGTGCTGGTGAGACCTGACTGTGGGGAACCGCCCCGCCTGGTTTCAGGAGTTGTATCCCCCCAATGGCTAAGGGGGCGACCTTCAGACCGTAAGCCACTAAGGAGACAAAGCTTATCTCCCTGGCAGGAGCGCGGCTTCTGCTCCTTTTACTTCATCCATAACTGGCCCCCAATGCTTGATTCGTTAGCCAATGATGGGTAAGATTCCCCAAGGGGGGAACAACCTAAGATACGCATGATCATGGGGGGCTCCAGGGAAGGACTTGGGCGGCTATAGCAAAAGGGGGTGATGGACCCTCACCCTTGGCTTTGACATAGCCTGAGTCCTCATTCTGTCTGTGAGATGTCTCCTAATCTCTTGGTTGCCTTGTTTACCCTGACCTATTTAAGCCTAAAACAATGCCTTAAGCCTGAAGCAATGCTCTTGGTGGGTGCAGCCCTGTGCTGGAAAGGGCAGGTTCCCTGGGGCGATCAGGCCTAAGAAAGAATATGTAAAATTCTGTGAAACCTGCTTTGTTTAGAATGCTCTCAATTAAATAAGAGTCCAAGGAAGAAGTGAGTTTGTTTCTCAAAGTTTTATGGCCATTTAGTTATCTGACCCTGACTCAAAATAGGCCCTCAGAGTTCTTTGTATGCTCTCTGTTGTTTGATCCTTGCTGCCTGACAATGATTAATGAGCTTTACCTGTATTCCTGTGCAAACTGAAACCCAATAAAAGCTTGTCAAGGCAAGGGTCAGCATGCTGTCCTCTTGAGAGAGTAGCCATGCTGTCCCTTTTCCTCCACAGGACTTGGTAGTCTGTGTGAATTTGTCTGGTATCTCATCCATAACACCTCGGACACTGCGGGCCGGTGTCTGCGTCACCTAATTAGACTGGAGCATTGTGTCAGTGACAGGTACCATTCTGTACAGGAACACAGATCAAGCCTCTTTAAACAGCTATTGAAAGAAAAGGGATTATTTTGAAGCATAAAAAAGAAGTTACCAGGAACAGGATAGTTACCTGGAAACACATAAAGAGCCGCCCTGTGGGCATGGTTGAGATTTACTGTTCACTCTGTCCCAAGGTTTGGATCCAGGACTAGTGGATACAAGCTACAGGAAGTCGACTTCTAAACCAGCCTAGGAAAGATGACCTGACAGAACTGTCTGGGGGCGAGGGCTCTCTGAATGGGCAGTAGATCCCCGTCATCAGTGGGAGTTTTTGCTTAACATCTGTCATGCAGAGGAATTTGAGGCATATCCAATGCGTAACTGTTCCTTTCAACCTAGAGAGTCATTAATTCTATGACATCAAATTTTAAATGATTAAGAACAAAACTGGTCGTAAGAGTAGAGGCAGTGAGAATAATTTTCCAGGAAATGGATTAGAAGAGATATATAGAAGTAAAGGAGTTTGGTTTTTGAAGGAAATATTGATTGAGGAAGAAACCATCCATTGGAGAGAGAGAGAGAAAAAAAAAATGCAGGAAATGGTTGGGGAACCAGGCTCTGTGAAGGATAGGAGGAGCAATTTTAGAGGAGAAACAATTTCTGAAACTAATGAAATGCTTGTGAGGACGGCTAAAGGTGAAGGTTTACTGATTCTCCTGTTCTCCCAACTGGTCAGAAAAATTTTCTGCATAAATTAGGAAACCAAGTATTTCACTGAGAGTGTAAGGGTGGGCAGAGGATGACGGACACAGGAAGGAATTGAAAAGCAGCCCCACTGTGTGGCACTCCTGCTGGGCCCCAGTCTTCAGTCTTCTTGTCTTGTCATTTACGTGTCTGTCCCTCTGAACTTCTTCCTTAAAGAGCTGAGTTGTAGATTCAAGCCTACTGGCCTGATTATCATGGTTAAGTGATCTTTCCGAAAAACAAAACCACCAAACTTGTTCCGGGAATTCAACTTGGATGCAAAACAATGTGAAATATTTTAATCAAACCTTGGTTCTGAGACTGTACATTCTAAGGACAAGGGCAACGAGACATAAGGAAAACAGATTTGTGAACTTAGAGAGAAATTATTTTATGCACAATTATAGTATTTTTTTAAAACACGAGTTCCGGAACTTTTGCATGCCTAAGGGCCTGGAGGGCTTGTTACAAGAGCTTCCTGGGCCTCGAACCGGAGCCAGATTCGGAAGGTCCGAGGCTCCACAGACTCGCATTGGTAACACGCTCCGGCGCTGCCGCTCCATGGCAGCGGCTCGGTGGACGGCACTTCTGGTGGCACCAATTAAAATACAGTGTGAAGAACGCAACCCTCAGTGTTATCTGATGCTTCCTAGTTAAGACAGATCATTATAGATTATTCGGTCCCTTCCCAGAGTGAATGAATCTTAACTCTGTCATTCTCCTGGTACCACTATGATTATTAGCACATCCAGGTACTACCTATATAATTCAATACTTCAAATTGCCTTTATGTGGATACAATAAAATGAAACTTTATTATAAATAGAAAACCAGTAGTAATCGTTACATGTAGAAGGTAATTTTCAAACAAAATACAATTTAGAACAATGAAAAAATTCTTGCAAAGTACTGTCTCTGAGGTTCTGAGCCTGAAGTGTATTCTTTTTCACGGGGGAGGGGGGGGGCTAAAATGTGACAGCAGGTCACATTTACTTTCCCCCTTTACTTAACAAGAACGCTTGAGCAGGAACCGAAGAGAACTTCCTTACCACAGGGCCCAAATGTCATTACCACCGTGTCCTCCGTGGGCCACGCTGGGTGGCCCACGGAACTGCTGCCTCTGCGCCAGGCCCACGTGCCTTCTGGCCCAGTCGCACTCGGCACCCCCTGCCACACCTTCCCTCTACATCACCGTTACTGAACGTGGGCTGCGGGGAAAACTGGCTGCTGGGATGGCAACAGTTCTGGGGCTGAGGGCTGCTTGCAGACCCGCCAGGACCTTCGGTGTTTCACCTTGAGCTGCTGTTCATGGATGACTATTCTGTCTCCCCGTATTAAATTATGGGGAAAAGTAGCTGGGAGGCATGTATCGTACACATACAGACTGGTTGGAAGGCTGAGCTGGGCAGAACGGAACACGAGGGGCAGTGGTCACTTTACCAGTCAGATTACCACATCATCAAACCAGCATCAAGGCCTATTAGAAACCGTCAAGATTTAAAATAAATAAAATTTTAGAGTATGTAAACAGAAAGGGGAAACTTCTCAAATTAAATCTTTACCCTACTTTAAAATTAATAGTTATAATAACAGATAACCCAATACTTTAATTAGTTTCCATTTCCATATTAATTTCCGTATTTCTCACAGCCGTAGTAATATGGCGCTACAGGTTAGTGTCAACTTCCAAAATGGAGATGAAAATACATATTTTATAATCTGAATATGATGTTCAATTGCCTCAGTGCCATCCAGTCATTTCGACTTGCTCATTTTCTCATACTGTGGGGGTAATGCTCATCGAAAGCTTCTGCTTTCAAATGTGTCCTGCGTCATACTTCTTGCTGACATTGCTAATATTATAAATATTTTCAGAAAAGGGCTATTATTCCTTGTACATTTTTACTTTGACATAACTCAACCAAGAAAAAACTCACATTATATCTTAAAGAAAAAAAAAGCGGCTTTGATATTATGCAGTTAAAAGGAAAGCATTGGAGCTCTGTGAGGTACAGTGATGATGTTACTTAGCACGGAGAGCGAGCCGGCTGCAGGATAAAGTACACCAAGGACAGTCTGAGGAAGGGGCCTCTTCCCAACGAGCAGGAAGAAAGGGACAGAAGGAAACGCACATCACGCTGATCACTCTGTGGGACTGGCTGAGGTCAGAAATACAGGTAGAAACAAATGTGGAAAGAGGGACATTTTTCTGTATATATTTGGAATTGCTTTTCTAATATCTTTTATTGGTTATGCTATCACAGTTGTCCCATTTCTCCCCCTTCACTCCCCTCCGCCCTGCTCACTCCCTCCCACCCACATTCCCCCCTTTACTTCATGTCCACGGGTCATAAGTTCTTTAGCTTCTACATTTCCCACACTATTCTTGCCCTCCCCCTGTCTATTTTCTACCCACCATCTATGCTACTTATTCTCTGTACCTTTTCCCCCTCTCTCCTCCTCCCACTCCCCTGTTGCTGACCCTCCATGTGATCTCCATTTCTGGGGTTCTGCTCCTGTTCTAGCTGTTGGCTTAGTTTGCTTTTGTTTTTGGTGTGATTGTTAATATCTGTGAGTTTGCTGTCTTTTTACTGTCCTATTTTTGATCTTCTTTTTCTTAGATAAGTCCCTTTAACATTTCTTATAATAAGGGCTTGGTGATGATGAGCTCCTTTAACTTGACCTTATCTGAGAAGCACTTTATCTTCCCTTCCATTCTAAATGACAGCGTTGCTGGATAGAGCAATCTTGGATGTAGGTCCTTGACTTTCATGACTTGGAATATTTCTTTCCAGCCCCTTCTTGCCTGCAAGGTTTCTTTTGAGAAATCTGCTGATAGTCTGATGGGAACTCCTTTGTAGGTGACTGTGCCCTTATCCCTTGCTGCTTCTAGAATTCTCTCCTTCATTTTAATCTTGGGTAATGTAATTATGATGTGCCTTGGTGTGTTCCTCCTTGGGTCCAACTTCTTTGGGACTCTCTGAGCTTCCTGGACATCCTGGAAGTCTATTTCCTTTGCAGATTGGGGAAGTTCTCCTTCATTATTTGTTCAAATAAGTTTTCCACTTGTTGCTCTTCCTCTTTCTCTTCTGGTACCCCTATAATTTGGATGTTGGGACATTTAAAGATATCCTGGAGGTTCCTTAAGCCTCTCCTCATTGTTTTGAATTCTTATTTCTTCATACTTTTCTGTTTGGTTGTTTATTCCTTCCTTCTGGTCCACTCCATTGATTTGAGTCCCACTTTTCCTCCCATCACTATTGGTTCCCTGTGCATTTTTCTTCATTTCACTTATTGTAGCCTCCATTTGTTCATCTAATTTTCAACCAAAATCAACCAATTCTGTGAGCATCCTGATCACCAGGGCTTTGAACTGTGCATCTGATAGGTTGGCCATCTCTTTGTTGCATAGATGAATTAACTCTGGGGCTTTGATCAGTTCTCCCATTTGAGCCTATTTTGGATTTTTTTTTTTGGGGGGGGTCTGGTCGTGCCTGTTATGTAGTGAGGGGTGGAGCCTTACATGTTCACCAGGGTGGGGCAGCCCAGTGGCTGGGTTGTGATGCTGTATGTGGGGGCAGGGTCTGAGAGGGAACAATGGCTCTTGCTCTGCTCTCTCTCATATTTGTCCTTTCTGCAACTTCCCCCAAGCAAATTGGGCCCTTCTGGTGCTGATTTCCGTGTGGGTGGGCTTTTATACATTCTAGGACCCTGTGAGTCTCTCCAACGAACTCTCCTGTGATGCTGGGAGTCTCTCTCGGCACCTCAACCCCCACAGGTATTTTCAATTGGTGCTTTTAGGTTTTATTTCCCAGCGCTGGGGCCCTGGGTTGTGAGGTCTGTCTTGCCCCCCATTTTCGCCTGGATTATCTGCACACGAATGTGGGACCGCCTGGTCAGCCAGCCATCTTGTGCGACCTCACTGGGTCTGCACCACTGCCACCCTGCGCCCAGGGTCTGCTAGCCGCCGCCTGCACGCCTGGGGCTCCTGTGTTCTGGGGTCGCCAACTTCCGCTTTTTCCTGCCTCGACTCTGCCCCTCTTACCTACTGGTCTGGATGAATGGTTGTCGGATTTGTGCACAGTTCAATTCTCTGTGAGTTCTGGTTGTTTTCTTGTTTCCAAATCTTTGTTGTCCTTAATTTTGGTTGTGAGAGGAGGCACAGTGTGTCCACCTACGTCTCCATCTTGGCCAAAAACACTATATTTGGAATGGTTTTACCTCTGAAACAAGTTTTAAAAGAATTTTCAATAAATAACACTTAAAATGTAATCTGGGGAGTTTAATACACATCCCTTGGGAGAGGATGTGAGCCTGGGTGGCAGGGCTGTGCTCGCCGTGATGTAAACATAAAGGGCAGCATGCAAAAGCGAAACTGCATCTCAGGTGAGTAACAAATAATCCACAAAATGAATGTGAAGGTGGCTTCCATGAGAAATGCCTGATAACCATGGAGATCATTAGGTACAAAAAGCATATCATTATTACATGTAAAAATAGTTTCAATTAACCAGAGACGAAAGTTGAGCTATGTATCAAAATGCATATTTTCTACTATATTAATTTAAAAAAATACTGTACTGTCATGTAGGAAAGTAATATTTACCTGAAGGAGAAACTTCATTAAAGCTACCAATACTCACATGGATTTCATAATAACAGTCTGATCAGGGCAACATAAATAAATATAAAATACCTTTTAATAAACTGACTTTTCTTCTCGAAAAAGAGTCCCCTATAAGCTTTTATTTTGAAATAAATTCAAAGATGGCGGCTGCGAAGCTGGCGGTATTTCCGGGTAGGGCTGAAGACCCATCTGCTTGTTGTCCTTCAGCTTTTGCACTATAACCCGGGCAAATTCCTCTCCTTGGATGTCGGTGGTGTCCAGCAACTGCCTGACTTTCGCAGTCCTTGTGGGTTTGGTGCTGATGAGCTCGTAGTCCTCCTTCATGATCAGGTCCCTGGACAGAAGGGCGTCCAGGGACTGGTTGAGGCAGGCCTCGGTCATCTGGCTCACGACATCCTCCCGTTTACTCTGGATCCACTGCTGGGCCACCCCAGGCTGCGGCCATTCTGCACGAGCAGGGGTGACAGTTAAAGGCAAGGATGGGTACGTAGGGAGGGGTAGAAGGAGATGATGCAAGAGACGATAAGGCATAAAGCCCGATTCACCACGATTGTGCTAATATGGAAAACTAGTATTTTCGGGGGATGCTGTTACGTTTTTAGGAAACATTCAGATATTTGAGTTCTCTCTTCCCAGCCCCTCCCGGAAAAAAAGCACTGCATTTTTACATGCTATAAATCACGGGAGCAACACCATTTTTCAGGTTTTTAAAAACAGATATAAAAGATACCAGCATATTTGTTAAATACATGGACATAACTCTGCCTTTGGTAAGGCAGCAGGTCCCATCTCCTCTTAGCATCCCTCCCTAGAGCGGTGCTCAGGGCGTACCGTTGAGCCTGCGGTTTCCCGCCAGCCCTCCTGTGTTCTGGGACTGGAAGCACTTTACAGCTTACGAATGTGTACGTGTATCACACCGAGGACATGGAGACAAAACACTGCATGGCAGACCCGCTGACCCTGTAGTTGTGAGGGGAACGGTATCGCACGCACCTCACGCTGGATATTTACCTGGGTTTCCCTTGGCCGAGAGCGGATTCATTGCCAGAGAGCACAGGGCAGGCCTGTGGTCACAGAGTGTGGCCCTCTGAGCGCCACACACGTCGTCCCAGCTGTGATTCACTGGGAGGTGAAGCAGGGCAGGGAAGTCCTGGGTTTTTCCTGCAAAACAACAGCTTCGTGAGGGTGGAATACTCCTTGGCTATTCTTGTTAGATCAGGTATCCACATGTGGTCACACAGACGAGAGTACTCAAATACCTGTAATTTTTCATTGCTGTTAAAGCTGGCTCATCAACCTAACTCTACACGTGCATATTTTTTTAGAACACATAAAAAGTTTCATATTGAATGCTTCTACTATACTTCTATCTGTGCTTGTTGCTATGTAAATTAAAAATCACGGAACTTCACTTCTTCACACCATCTCCTCTTTCTTCTTCCATGTCATCTTCCTCCTCCTGCAGTTTAAATGTGTCCCCTAATTCTGTGCATGACGTATGTCTCTGCAGTCTCCTCCGGTCATCCAGTTCGGCCTCAGGGCCTCAGCTGTCACCTCTCGTTCCGAGTCTGCATAATTAAATTCTCTGCCTTCCCAGAACCTCAGGCTCAGATGTTAAGCAGCCCACTGGATATCACCCTCATATACATTGCTGAGTACCTCAGATTAAAAAAATAAACACGAAAAACTTAACTATTCATCTTAAGTTTAAAATCTATTTCAGTTGTTAACACCAGTCACATCGTTATTTCTTTCTGTTCCCCCCTGGAAGTGAGAACCAGTCACATCGTTATTGCTTTCTGTTCCCCCCGTAAGTGAGTTGTCACGCCCCATCAGAGTGCCCGTACACCTGGCGCACCTTCCTCCCTTCCTGTGCTCTGATCAGGCAACCTACTCTCTCAGCTGTGCTGCAGCAACAGACCAAGAGTCTACTCTCTGATCTCTCCACCTTGTCTCCTTTTCCTTCCAAAATATCCTACAGACTCTGGCCAGGATGACTCTTCCAGAAATGAAAGATTTCATCATGGCATACCCTTGCTCAAAAGTTTGCACGAGTTGCTCCCTCCCCAAGGGAAAGCCCAGACAGTGCAGCGTGGTGCTGGGTGCCCCCCTGCTGTCCTTTGCTCCTCTCCTTCACTCCCTCTTCAGATAACCCCGACTACTCACTGTTCTGTGTTTTCTTGCTGCTGAGCCTCTACGCTGTTCCTGTGCCTGGAATGCCCAGCCTTTATAACTACAGATCCAGTCTTCAGCCAGAAATAGTTCTCCATGATGACCACATGGTATAGCAGAGTGACATGAAAGTATTGATCAAAGACCCTGCTTCAAGCCTTGGATTTGTCAGCTACTAACCATGTGATCCAGAAGTCTTGATCTTAAAAATCTGTAAAATGAGGAAAGTCTCCCTCACAAGGTTGTTGTGAAAGCACTTGTTAAAATGCTACTCTCCCACTGAAACACCACAGTTGTGTCCACCTCCCTGTTACCGCACTTTCTGTCTCACACTGTGGATACTTGGACATTGCTCCTTTTTCTTGCAAGAGATTTTTAAGTTTTTTTCTATACTGTCTAACCTCATGTCTTTGTTCACTTTGTACACTTAAGTGTATCTGTTGAACACCCCTAGAACATCTTTACTCTCTGTCCTTTTGTAAAAATGAGATGAATGCAAATGAAAGACATGTGTCATACAAACCATGATGGTTTGCCAAGAATATCATCTTAAAAAAATGGAAAATTTATAAATCATCCTGACTAAGAAAATTTACGTACTGCATAGAATATCATTGTCTTGAGAAGCTGACAGGGGCCGTGAGGTTCCGGGAGAAGCACTGGGTTTATGAAGCTGAGAGGATCCACACGATTCCTAAAGTGAACAGGGGACAAACAATTTAGGTCAATGAAAAGCCACTTTAAAAGTTATACAGCTTGAATTTCTAAATAGTTCTTGCATTTGGCTTATTATAAACAAAGAACCAAAATTATTACAGATTGTACCTTATAAAAGGAAGGACATCAAATAAACAAAAACCTTGATTTTATCAACTCACATGGGGGTACAGTAACTAAATGCGTTCTAAATCATTAGTTTTTCAGTATTTGCTATATGATCTCAGAGGCTTTGTACAGTTGATGGGAAATCTGAAATCTGTAACTCTGGTTACCTACTGATTCAGAGCAACTGCCCACTCTCAATGTATCAGATTCCTTCCACATGAAGGGGTCCATGGAGAAGCCGGAGAGAGCTCCGCCCACCTCTGGCTCCGTCATGGAGTTACGAACTCACCTTCCACAAGGCCTCTGAGCCCTCTGGTTCTTTTTCTGTGATCTCTGCACTATCTAAGAACGTGCATGTACGGGCTCAGAGACCCAGTGAGACAGCGTATGCAAAGGTGATTCACAAGCCATGTACAGCGCTATATGGTTCGTTTTGAAGCTATTTTCTGAATCTGTAAAGTGCGCACATTCTTGAATGAAATGACCGATAGGAAGTAAGCCCGCACGAATGTGCCTGCCTACATCTTTCTTTGTGGGGAGCCATGCGAATGGCATTTCCCTTTCATTAATCCCCACAAGAGGAAGGGCAGGCACAGCCGTAGGGGCAGACCCGTGGTCAGCGGAGCGCGCTGCGCGCTCAGCGCCCACCGAGGCTGAGCTGTGCGCTCCGCGGGGACGACCCGAAGCAGCAGCGCTGCGGGTCCAGCGGGGGCTTCCGGGCCGCCCGGCAGGCCCTCTGACCTCCCAGGCTGGCTTCCTGATCACAAGAGGAGGAGTCAGAGCCCATGATTTTGCATATTCTTTTCACAGTTAGAGTTTGTAAGCATTTTTTTTTTACCTCTTGTGGACTGTGATTTAGAGGTATGTCCAGAGATGACTCTGTTTTCTTCTTGTCACGCAAGTGAACAGTACTTGAAGCACTCTGCAACTGGAATAAATATATACGTACTTTAACTGGAGGTGATTAAGAAATTGCAGGAGTAAAACACTCAAAGCACCTCACGCTAAATGGTGCTCTTTGTTTTCAGAAATCTCTTCATGAAAAATCTTACTACATTTGTATTCGACTTTTGGCCCTGCTGTTTGCTACCTGTGTGTGGTGTATGTCACCCGCTTCCATGTACCTTGTTATCTCACCTGTACAATGGAGATAATATTCTTGCCCTACCAGTTTTACAGAACCAATATAAGGGTTTTTTTAAAATTAAAAAATAACTACAACCGCTCTAAGTGAAAACAATACAGCAAGTTAAAAATAATGATGAAAGTAACGCTATTATTAAATGATATTCAGGTATTTGAAAATATATATTCAACACTTTAATTACATTATTTAAAAAATCAAGATTTCTTTTTTAAAAGTTTTTATTTATTTATTTTTAGAGAAAGGGGAAGGGCAGGACAGAGAGGGAGAGAAACATCAATGTGTGGTTGCCTTTTGCACGCCCCCTACTGGGGACCTGGCCCACAATCTAGGCATGTGCCCTGACTGGGAATCGAACCCACAACCCTTTGGTTCACACTCCAGCACTCAATCCACTGAGCCACACCAGCCAGGGCTAAAAAGTAAAAATTTCTTTCAAAATTAACAATTTTAAATACAGATTCTAATGTGAAAGTTGTTTGGAGACAAAAAGGAACTGGGATGGTTCTCTTCTATTTCAAAATCAAGAAAACAGACCCTTCTATCAACCTCTGGTTAGAAGAGAAAGTTATGAAGAAAGAAAAGGGAACTGAAAAATAAAGCAAAAAGAAATGTTATCCTAAAAGACAGAAAACTGTACAATAACAACAATTAAAATTAAAAAAAAAGAAATGTTATCAGAAGTTTTTATCTACTAACTAGAAAAATTAAATGTTCTGGAAAAGATTGTACCTACTCAGAAGTGGGAGGTCAGTGGAAATTTATCAAAATAATTAACATAGTTCATCTTTAGTTCCTTAAAAAACTCAGGCATTAACTAGTACTATCACTGTCAATTTTTGGTTCCGTTAAGGGTAGCTGTTTCCTTTATGGGTGTCCCTTCTAAACCAAAGGTTGTATCAATCCACCCGGCAACTTGCAAGAGGCCAACAGCAATGTCACTTAGTGATAAGCAAACAATTCAAGAGTTTGGATCATAACTAATGATTTTCATTGTCCTATTTCAAATGCAATATATAATGAAACCCTTGAAGTGCTTAACTATGCTCCATCCCTAAAGGTGTTGCTTTTTAAACATCTTTTGATAATGTTAATAAAACCTTGCAGTATTAGGTCTGTTCAGTTCTTCTGATTGGCAAGAGCCAGCCTAAGTGAACAAGGCACCTGTTTTATATCCTCATCAACTGCTGCTTTGGTCTATGCAACATCAAGTGAGGACAACTAAACAAAACAATTTAAAAATACACATTTTGGCCTCAATTTTTAGTAAAAATCCTACAGCTTAACTTAAACCTCAGAAAAGCTCAAGAACACTGGACAAAGAGAAGTGCGAGAACCCAGATGTTTATTACTCTGAATATAGTAAAACTTCAGGGAAGTAAATGTAGATTTTAAAAAAATCTCTAGTTGATTTAGGGAGTTCACTGTAAACACTGGCACTTATTACATTTTCTATTTAAATTTAATATATAGGAGTTCGGAAATACCTTTGAAATTTGGAGGTGGTCAATTTGAATGAAATGGAGGAGCTCTTAGGTGACAGAAGAATGTTTATGGTCTCTAGTAAACTCTCCCACCCTATAGGGAACCTGTCTGCGTGGCATGGAGCAGTTAGCCCAGCCCCTGACTCGGAAAACCAGCAGGGAGCGAGTGGGCACACAGGAGCCCCGCCCACGGATCGGTTTTCCCGTGGGGAATCACGCCTGCACTGTACCTAGGCTGCTATGAAGCTTGCTTTTTGCTAAAACTCCCTCACCCTGAATTGAAGCAGCAAACGTTTACTGCATATCTTTAAAGTAACTTCCTAAAATCTGTGCTAAAACTCCCAAGGACAGAGTGTAACCAGTTCAACCACCTTTTCCTTTACATTTGCAAATATCCTTTTTTCCCTGAAGTAATTAGCAACTTCCTCTCCTTTGTTGTCTGTAAAAGGTAACCCCCTAAAGTGAACCTGTGCATAGTGAATGAGGACCATCCTTGATGAAGCAACAATACTCAGAACAGCAATAAAAGCCTGGCCAGGCAGGGGTCGGGGCGCTCGCTCACTCAGAGAGTGGCCGTGCTGTCCCTTTTCTCCACAGGACTCTGCAGTCCGTGTGAATTTGTCCCAGCCACAGCACACGGACCCCACTGGCCGGGTCTGCATCACCACCCCAATACCGTAGTCCATACCTGGGACAAGTATACAGGTAAGAACTATAAACTACACTGAAAATTTTCATGACTAATATGTAATTGTTTAAAGTCTGATTTCCAGCACTTCTTTTAGCAATGGATTTACCTTTGTTTTCTTTAGTTGCAAAACAGCTTCAAGAAAACTTATCTCTTCAAATGTTCTGAGAATTGGTTCGAGTTCTATTAAACATTCTAAACAAGAAAAAAAGTCAGAGTTCAGATTGCATATAAGCATTAAGTTGAATAGTATAAATATTAATATGTAATTGATAAGACCTTAAGTCAGTTTTTCCCCAAACTGATGACAATCAACCGTCTTAACAGCCTTTATTATAGGCCTAGAGACATCATATCTACATCGTACAGAAAAACAAGCTCAAAGTGGGTTAAAGACTTAAATGTGAGACCTGAAATCACAAAACTCCTAGAAGAAAACAGGCAATAAACTCTTTGGTATCAATCTTAGCGATATTTTCTTAGTATGTCTCCTCAAACAAGGGCAACAAGAGCAAAAAAAAAAAAAAAAAAAACAGGTGGGAAAACAACAAACTAAAAAGCTTCTACACAGCAAAGAAAACCATCAACAAAACAAAAAGACAACCTACTGAATGGGGAAAGATATTTGTAAATGATACATCCAATAAGCGGTTAATATCCAAAAAATATAAAATACTCACACAACGCCACAAACAAACAGACAATCCAACTGAAAAAATGGGCAGAATGGCTAAGCAGACAAGATGGCCAACAGACATGTGAAAAGATGCGAGACAGCACTAGTAATGAGCTGCAAATTAAAACCACAGTGAGGTACCACCTCACACTGCCAGAATGGCTACCATCAATAAATCAACAAACAGCAAATGCTGGGAAGGATGTGGAGAAAAGGGAACCTAGCGTAACGTTGGTGGGAATGCAGACTGGTACAACCACAGTGGAAAACAGTATGAAGTTCCCACAAAAAGTTAAAAATGGAACTGCCTTATGGCCTACCAATTCCACTTCTAAAACTGTATCTAAAGAACACAAAAGCACTAATTTGAAAAGGTATGTGCACACCTATAGTCACCGCAGCATTATTCACAATGGCTAAGATATGGAAGCAACCTAACTCTCCATCAGTAGATGAATGGACAAAGGTGTGGTGCATATACAATGGAATATTCCTCAACCACATAAAAGAATGAAATCCTGCCATTAGAGAGAACATGGATGGATACGGAGTGTATTATGCTAAGTGAAATAAGTAAGACAGAGAAAAGACAAATACCATATGACTTAATTTATATGTGGAATCTAAAAACAAAACAAGATACAGCACTTCTGGCTAAGATGGAGGTGTAGGTAGACATGCTGTGCTTCCTTGTACAACCAAAAGGACAACAATAATTTAAAAACAAAAACAACCAGGGGACTTCTGGTCAAGATGGAGGTGCAGGTAAATACACTGTGCCTCCTCGCACAACCAAAAGGACAACAAATTTAAAAACAAAAACTCAACCGGAACTGACGGAAAATCGAACTGTGTGGAAATTCAGCAATCAAGGACTTAAAGACGAAAAAATTCATCCAGACTGGTAGGAGGGGCAGAGATGGACAGCCGGGGCGAAAAGGACTTGTGGCAAGGTGGCCACTGGAGGACCTGGGCACACAAGGCAGTGCTGGTGGAACAGGCGAGGGATGGTGTATGGCAGAGTGGGAGGTCCCACTTTCGAGTGAACGTAAACCGGGAGGAACAACTGGGGAGTGAGACAGACCATACAACACAGAATTCCAGCAAGGGGAAATCAAGCTTCAAAACCTGACTGAAAAAATCTGAGGGTTGAGGGGGTAGGAGAAACATCCAGCCTCACAGGAGACTTTGTTGGAGAGACCCACAGGGTCCTAGAATGTACACAAAACCACCCACCCAGGAATCAGCACCAGAAGGTCCCAATTTGCTTGTGGGTAGCAGTGGGAGTGACTGAAAGCCCTGGCTGAGAGCAGAGCAAGTGCCATTGTTCCCTCTTGGAATCCCCCACACACACAGTATCACAAAGCAGCAATGTAGGTTGCCCCGCCCTGGTGAACACCTAAGACTCTATCCCTTACTATGTAACAGGTGCACCGAGACAAAAAAAAATATGGCCCAAATTAAAGAACAGATCAAAGCTCCAAAAAAATACAACTAAGTGACAAAGAGATAACCAACTTATTAGATGCAGAATTCAAAACACTGGTAATCAGGATGCTCACAGAATTGATTGAGTATGGTTGCAAAATAGAGGAAAAAGTGAAGGCTATGAAAAGTGAAATAAAGGAAAATGTACAGGGAGCCAAGAAAGACAGGAAGGAAACCAGGATGCAAATCAATGGTTTGGACCAGAAAGAAGAAGTAAACATTCAACCAGAACAAAATGAAGAAACAAGAATTAAAAAAAAAGGGCGGGGGGAGAGGCTTAGGAATCGCTGGGGCAACTTTAAATGTTCCAACATCCAAATCATAGGGGTGCCAGAAGGAGAATAGGAAGAGCAAGATACTGAAGACTTATTTGAAAACGTGATAAAGGAGAACTTCCCCAATCTGGCAAAGGAAATGGACTTTCAGGAAGTCCAGGAAGCTCAGAGAGTTGGACCCAAGGAAGCACACACCAAGGCATATCATAATTACATTACCCAAGATTAAAGATAAGGAAAGAATCTTCAAAGCAGCAAGAGAAAAGGAGACAGTTACTTACAAGGAGTTCCCAGAAGATTATCAGCTGATTTCTCAAAAGAAATCTTACAGGCAAGAAAGGGCTGGAAAGAAGCATTCAAAGTCATGAAAGGCAAGGACCTACATCCAAGATTGCTCTATCCAGCAAAGCTATCATTTAGAATGGAAGGGCAGATAAAGTGCTTCCCAGATAAGGTCAAGTTAAAGGAGTTCATCATCACCAAGCCCTTATTATATGAAATGTTAAAGGGATTTATATAAGAAAAAGAAGATAAAAAATATGAACAGTAAAATGAGAACTCAGAAATATTAACAACTGAACCTAAAAAAATGAACTAAGCAAACAAATAAAATAGAAACAGAATCACAGTAATGGAGATCACATGGAAGGTTATCAGCAGGGGAGTGGGAAGGGGAAAAAGGTACAGGAAATAAGTAGCATAAGTGGTAGGTAGAAAATAGGGGGAGGTTACGAATAGTATAGGAGATGTAGAAGCCAAAGAACTTATATGTATGATCCATGGATATGAACTAAAGGGGGTGGATTTGGGTGGGAAGTGGTGTGCAGGATGGAGGGGAATGAAGGAGCATTTTGGGACAACTGTAATAGCATAATAAAATATATATTTAAAAAAATACCCTTTAAGCCAGTGACTCCACATTTGGGAATTTTTGCAGATGTCCTCACATACTTGGGAGGGAAAAGAAGTTATGTTCGAAGATATACATTAATATGAAAAGGAAATTAAAATAGCAACTCTATTTACAATCACATCAAAAAGAATAAAAGATATGCATGGTGGAGGAGAGTGAAGGGGAAATAGGACAACTGTAATAGCATAATCAATAAAATATATTAAAAATAATATAGAAATAATAAATAATAATAAAAGAAAAATGAAAAGACTAGCCACAGACTGAGAAAACATTAGTATATCACATATCTGCTAAAGCACTTATATCTAGAATTGACAAGAACCCCAGACAACTTATTAAGAACCCAATTTAAAAATGGGCAAACAAATAGATTTCACTAAAGGAGATAAATAGATAAAAACTACATGAAAGTATGTTTAACATCATCAGTCATTAGGACATGCAAACCAAAACTACAATGAGATATCTATTATTCCATACCCATCAAAATATAAGAGGGGGACAATAAACCCTGGAATTTATTTATAAGAAATTGTGTATTTATTCATACATGTTTAAACTTCGGTTACCCTCAAAGTACTCTCCATTCGATGCAATACACCTATCAGGACTTTTTTCCACTGCTCAAAACCGTTTTTAAACTCCTTGATTTTGATGCCTTTTAGTGCTTCCACTATTTTTTTGTTTCACCTCTTCCCCACTGGCAAAATATTTCCCTTTGAGGACTTTTTTTTATTAAGGGAAACAAAAAAAGTTGCTCAGGGTGAGACTGGGTGAATAGGGAGGGTGGGGCAGCGCAGTCGTACACATTTTGGTGAAAAACAGCTGAATAATGACCACAGGGTGGGCAGGTGTGCTCATAAATCACCCATCATGAAATGGGCAAATGCGTCTTGAAAAAATATTCACTGAAGCCAAATGCAGCCTCTCCCAAACGTGCCAGATGGCCCAATGACACAGATGGGTTCCTGGGACACTCACCTAGCAAGGAAGCCTGTATGTACTACAAGGGGCCTGCCCTCCAGAAGATAATTCTGGTTTTTGGGGGGTCCCTCTTCACGGCTATAATGAAAAGGGCAGTAGCAAGTACTGACAGCGGTGCAGAGAAACTGAAAACCTCATCCATTGGTGGTGGAGATGCACATGATGCAGCCACTGTGGCAACCAGTTTGGCAGTTTTTTTAAAAAAATGGAAGATAATTTACCATACAACCGAGTAATTCTACTCACAGGTAGTTATCTAAGAGAAATGAAACGTGTTCACACAAAGACTGCCATAGGAATAGTCATGGCGGCATTATTCATAATAGCCAACAAGTAGAAACAATCATAATTACTACCATTAATACAATAAAAACATGAACTGGTTGCTTAAGGGAGGGGCCGGCGCTGCAGGTATCAAAACCAGTGCACTAATACGCAGGTGGTGTACAGTCTGGACTGCAACACCTGGGAAGAGTATAGGTAAGGAGCAAGGGTCAAGGACTCACAATAGGGTTCTGGGGTTGTCAGGCAGTTAGAAATTGAGCAGAGGAAGATAAAATACTGAGGAAGAGGCGGTAGTAATCCATTGTGCTCTGGGAGCCACAGATGGACTGTTTTAAGAGTTTTACTTTGGAGACATAAGGAGATCAAGGTTATCATCTAAGACAGCAATTCTGAAGCCTTTAGGACTCAGGGCTTGTCAAAATTATTGAGTAACCTGAAGAGCTTTTGTAGATGTGGGACATATTTACGGGTATTTGGTATATTAGAAATTAGAATGGAGAAACTTAAAACAAGCCTATATAAGAACACATCACATTATCTGTTATAGCAATGATAGCATCATGTCTCATTTAGCCTCTTGAAAAAATCCACTGCAGGCTCTTGAGAGGATGAGAGTAAAAAAGAAATACAGTTCTAGTATTTATTATTTTGAAGACCGTTTTGGTCTTGTGAACCCCTCTAAGAACCTGAGGAACCGCCCCCCGCCCCACCTCTGGAGTCCCCCACCGCCCCTTAAGAACAGCTGGTATGTCCGCGTGGAACAGTAAATGTGTGTCAGAAGCAGCGTTTAGGGCCCAGTTAGGGCCATTGATTTAAAGAGAAACGAGGAAGTTCCACTGTGGTCAAGATGGAGTAACAAGGGCAAATTTACTCTCTTGCCTGAAGAAACTAAAAAAAAAAAAAAAAAAAAAAAAAAAAAAAAAAAAAAAAAAAAAAAGCCAGACAAATATATCAAACAGTGAGTGGATTTCAAGACCGCAGCTATCAGGCAACACAGGGCAGCGATCTGAGACGTGGGAAGCACCAGTGGGCCTTAGGGTTGCCAGGCTCACCACGCGGAGAGAAGGGCCTGCGAGGTGGAGCCTGGGGACGCTGGGCCCAGGAGACGGTCCCCCAAGGCCGACTGTGTGTTAACCGGACAGAGCACAGAAGAGGAGAGGGGCTCGGCGCTGCCCCGCGCTGAGGGAGCACTCGGAGTACTGGCCCGTGCAGGGGTGGGGAGTCGGTGGGCCGGCGCCCCAGTCTCCTGGGGCAGCAGCGGGGAAAAGCAGGAGGTGTGCCGAGGAAGGAAGTGGTGTTGCCTCACGCCTCGTCTGCACAAGAGCTGGAACTTCAGGAAATGGGGAAGAAGCTGTTTGGAGGTGGCACCGGGGAGGAAGGGGGTAGTCACCTCCCACGCAGTTCTGGGAAATGAGATAAAATGTGCACCTGCTCTGTTAGCGAATTCTGACTTTCTAATATAACACTGATGAGCCCTGAATATAAGTTTTGAATGGAAAATGTATTTCATTTTTTACTTGAATATTCCCAGTCTGCGGCTTATCTTTTCATTTTTAAAAAAATTTTTTTAAAGAATTTTTTAAAACATTTTATTTATTTATCTTTAGAGGGGAAGGGAAGGAGAGAGAGAGAGAGGGGGAGAGAAGTATCAATGTGTGGTTGTCTCTTGTGCATCCCCTGCTGGGAACTGGCCTGCAACCCAGGCATGTGCCCTGACTGGGAATCGAACCTTGATCCTTTGGTTCACAGGCCCGCACTCAATCCACTGAGCTACACCAGCCAGGGCATCTTTTCATTTTTTAATACATCTTTGAAATGCAAACGATTTCAGTTTCCGCGAAGTCCAAATATCAATTCTTTTATGGATCTTGTACTGAATGTCATATCCTAGAACTCTGCTAATCCAAGGTCATGAAATTTTCCCCTATGTCTTCATGTAGGTGATGATCCATTCTTCCCTCTGAAGTAAACCTTAATTCTGTCCAATTTTTCTGTCTCCAGGATTACCCTGCCAATTAGGAAAGTCTCTTGGCTGGTCTCTGCCTCCATTCCACACAGCAGCAGGAGCGACTTCTAAAGTCACATTAGGTCAGCTCATTTCCTGTGAGACGTGCTTCCATGGCGTCCCCCTGGACTGGGAACAGATCAACATCTAGCCTTTTCCTGACAACAGCAGCCTCTCCTTCCCTCTGAGCTTCATTCCCTTTCCAGCGCACTGTATCCCGGCCACTCAGGCCTCTTCTGTTCCTCTCCCATACAGACTCCCTCTTCCAGCCGAATGCCTGCCCTGGCTGTTTTCTCTGCCTGAAATACCTGCCTTTGGCCTGAGAAGGCTGCCTCCTGTCAAGCTGTGCATTTCACTTTAAACATCTGTTCCTAAGTAAAAGGGTCTCCTTCCCTTCCCATTACATTGTTACCTTATTTCCTTATAGGACTCCGGTATTTACAGCTTGTTTATTTATTTGTTTTTTTTTTTTCTCTGCTTTCTCAACTAGGATGTGAGATATAGGAATTTAGTGACTTAGACTGTCTTGGTCACTACTCTGCCCCCAGTGCGTACCTGATAGAAATGGCACAAGGGAAGTGTTTGGTAAATATTTGATGCATTCAAGAATGGAATTATTACCCCTATCAGGTTTCTTTTCTATCTCAGTTCTGCTCTGGAAACGGTTACCTTTTTATGAATGCTATGAATAACAAGAGGAAAGAGAATAAAAACAACTGTGAGCTTGTCATCTAATTTGTGTTTCAAGGAATATTTTTATGCACATATACTCATTATTTTCTAATTCAGAAGGTCCAGAGGAAAGCAGTTACTCACTTAGGAAAGATGGCCTTTCATCTGGGTTTTGTGCCCATCCGCTTTTTATGAGCGAAACCATCGGTGCTCGGTGAGGTATATCAAATGGCAGACTTTCTTCGCTGGTGTCGGGTCGATGGCCTTGTGACACACTGTACATAATCTGCAAAGGGTTGGTGACTTCTGTCAAAACAAAAGTCAGTCATCAGAAATATTTTAGGATCCAACGTGCTAGATGCACTCTAAACCCAACCAAGTGAGAATGAGGGAATCTTAAAACCCTGGGACTAATTCACTGCCCCCCCAGGCTCGTCTGCCTCCGTGGGCGGAGTTTACATCATCACCTCATCGGCACTGGGCTCCGCCATGTGATTGGATTTGGGCAACAAGCTAAACTGAACTTACTAGACCCAGAAGGGCCACAGCAACTAATATCCAATGTAACTGAGAAATAAATGTTTATTTTGTAAGCTACTGACATTCTGAGATGTCTGCCACACAGCAAGCTGACTTACACAGACCTCAAAATAAGGAAAAAATATTTTCAGAAAATGTAAACATTCTTCTTCAATGTTTGCTGGTCTTTGTACTGGGACCACTAATTAAATTTTCATATGGAGAGTCTGATAGCTGGAATGAATCTTAGAGATAGGAATTCAAAATTCTCATTTCACAGAGGAAAAAAATGAAGACGAGAAATTTAGTAGCTTGATGACAGAACTAATTACTGTCCAAACAAGAATTAGAATCTAATTTTTCTGATTTTGAATCTAGTACATTTTTTGGTGTACACTGGATTCATGGTAAGTTATGTTTTATAGTGTGTTTTCTACAAAATGAATGGTAGGCAGATTTAAAATGAAATGAGCTTCAGAGAATTCTACATGTGGCCCACCAACATGATGTTACCCAGAACACTTACCCTCAAAAGGCTGCTTTCTGGATAAGACTTCCCATGTGATAACTGCATAGCTGTTTTAAGATAAAAATATACAGACAGTATATTATAAACTAGCTATGCACAATAAACTATAATAGTAAATTTAAAAGCGGACTGTGGAGATAACCTTTTTTGAAAGTGATAAAGTAGTGAACTATATAAAGAATTAAGTCTTTAGAACCAAGATGATGAATATTCAGTTTGTTTTAAGAGGGAATTAATCTTAAATTGAAAAAAATTTGGAAATTACTGTTATAAAAATGAAGTTATACGCGAAAAAACTTGTGGATAATTTAGTAATCATTCTTAAACACCTAGATAAGCTATATTCTCTAATTATGTGATTTCATTATTCACACAAAATAGAGAGCGGTAAGAAAGCTGTCCTATGTTACCCTATTTATTGACTTTGTTCTGCTCTAAGTTCTGTCTTCCTTAGTGGTGTTAAGTGATAACTAGACTGTCCCTCTCCATGCCCCTCTCCCTGCCCCACAGCCCACATCAAAGTCACATATGAACAAAGCCTGAAGTATTATATTATAAATCGACAGGACAGTAAGATGTGTTTTAAAATGTTTTCAAGGATGTAAAAATGGCTTAAAGCAAAAAAGCATGATTAACTTCAGAAATACCAGTCCCTGTGGGCTCAATTTTATTTTCCCCACACTTAGGAGAGAAGAAGAAAAATCACGCTTTATAATGTACTTTCAAAATTCTGATGGATTGATCTTGTTGTTTAGACACGTTAACTCTGAGCATAACTAATGCACTGTACCTGTATATGTCATGCTTGACACTGGCCCTTGATTTTTGTCCAGGCTCATAGTTTTCCGGTGGCATGTAGATAATGGTCCCTCCTTCTGGTGCAGATTTGCTATTTCGTGATTGGGACAAGGACATCATGCGCCACTTTGACAAGCCAAAGTCTGCAATCTGTGAGGGAAAAGAGTGGTTGAGTTTAAAGCTTTTCTCTTTAAACAAATCCAAGAATCAAGTGCCTTTCTTTACATGTATTCAATATGAGACCGGAAGGAATATTATGTATGTTAATATTTTATTTCTACATATTCCATGAGTTTCTTGGATTCCATAGTGCACAGCCCAATAACTCTAGAAGCAATGCATACTGGCCTGAAGTTTAGCAAAATATTACAAATTTCAAAAGGGAGACTTTTGAAAAAGGAAAGAGGATTATTTTTTCCTTATAATCTGAATGAGTGTATATACTAAACACTTTACTGTTTCTGACAAATAGCTTCATATAATGTGATCTTCTTTTTTAAATATATTTTATTGATTATGCTATTACAGTTGTCTCATTTCTCCCCCCTTCATTCCCCTCCACCCTGCACACCCCATCCCACCCACATTCCCCCTCTTTAGTTCATGTCCATGGGTCATAAGTTCTTCAGCTTTTACTTTTCCCACACTATTCTTGCCTTCCCCGTCTATTTTCTACCTACCATCTAGGCTACTTATTCTCTGTACCTTTTCTCCCTCTCTCCCCCTCCCACTCCCCTGTTGCTAACCCTCCATGTGGTCTCCATTTCTGTGGTTCTGTTCTTGTTCTAGTCGTTTGTTTACTTTGCTTTTGTTTTTGTTTTAGGTGTGGTTGTTAATAGTTGTGAATTTGTTGTCATTTTACTGTATATGTTTTTTATCTTTTTTTTCTTAGATAAATCCCTTTCACATTTCATATAATAAGGGCTTGGTGATGATGAGCTCCTTTAACTTGACCTTATCTGAGAAGCGCTTTATCTTCCCTTGCATTCTAAATGACAGCTTCAATGGATAGAGCAATCTTGGATGTAGGTCCTTGTCTTTCATGACTTGGAATACTTCTTTTCAGCCCCTTCTTGCCTGAAAGGTCTCTTTTGAGAAATCAGCTGACAGTCTGATGGGAACTCCTTTGTAGGTGACTGTCTCCTGATCTCTTGCTGCTTCTAGGATTCTCTTCATTTTAATCTTGACTAATGTAATTATGGGCCTTGGTGTGTTCCTCCTTGGGTCCACCTTCTTTGGGACTCTCTGAGCTTCTTGGACATCCTGGAAGTCTATTTCCTTTGCAGATTGGGGAAGTTCTCCTTCATTATTTGTTCAAATAAGTTTTCCACTTGTTGCTCTTCATCTTCCCCTTCTGGTACCCCTATAATTTGGATGTTGGGACGTTTAAAGATGTCCTGGAGGTTCCTAAGCCTCTCCTCATTTTTATGAATTCTTGTTTCTTCCTTCTTTTCTGGTTGGATGTTTCTTCCTTCCTTTTGGTCCACTCCATTGATTTGAGTCCCACTTTTCTTCCCATCACTATTGGTTCCCTTTGCATTTTCCTTCATTTCACTTAGTGTAGCCTTCATTTGTTCATCTAATTTGTGACCAGACTCAACCAATTTTGTGAGCATCCTGATCACCAGTGCTTTGAACTGAGAATCTGGTAGGTTGGCTATCTCTTGGTCACTTAGTTGTATTTGCTCTGGAGCTTTGATCTGTTTTTCCATTTGGACAATTGTTTTTGGTCTGGTTGTACCTGTTATGTAATGAGGGGCGGAGCCTTAGGTGTTCCCCAGGGCGGGGCAGCCCAGTGGCTGGGTTGTGATGCTGTATGTAGGGGTGGGGTCCAGAGGGAACACTGGCGCTTGCTCTGCTCTCTGTTGGATTTCAATCCCTTCCGTGCTTCCCCCAAGCAAACTGCACCTTTCTGGTGCTGATTCCCGTGTTTGTAGGCTTGTGTACATCCTGGGATCCTGTGGGTCTCTCCAACAACTTTCCTTTGAGGCTGGGAGTCTCTCCCAGCATGTCAGTCCCCACAGATGTTTTCAATTGGTGTTTTGAGGCTTTTTTTCCCTGTGCTGGGTCCCTGGGTTGTGCTGTCTGTCTCACCCCCCAGTTTTGCCTGGTTTATCTGCCCATGAATGTGGGACCCCCCTCGTCAGCCAGCCGCCTTGTGCACCCGGCTTCACAAATGCAGCCTCACTGGGTCTGTCCATTGCCACCCTGCACCCGGGGTCCACCAGCCACCTCCTGCGCACCCAGGGTTCGCCCGCTACCTACTTGTGCACCCGATGCCACTACTTTTTTTTTTTTTTTGCCATGACCCCTTTCTGCTTGGCTGCCCAACTCCTTCCCTCCTACTGGTCTGGATGAATGTGTCTATTTTAACTCCTTGGTTGTCGGACTTCCATACAGTTCAATTTTCTGTCAGTTCTGGATGTTATTTTGTTTCTAAATTATTGTTGTCCTTATTTTGGTTGCGCAAGGAGGCATAGTATGTCTCCCTATGCCTCCATGTTAGCCAGAAGTGGAAAGGCATGTGATTTGCAAATTCACCTACACCTCACAGAACTGCTAAACTACTCATATGTCATTTGATTGTCACTGGCATTTTTACAACTCATTTATATGAATTGTAAACAGGTTTACATGCTGATATATATATGTGTGTATATATACACACACACACAACAGGTTTATATGCTGTTATTTATAATGTTCTAAAAATAGCATCCTCGAATTTTGAAGTAAGCAGAATGCAAATATCATATAGTTCATTATTATATGATTTATGACTGCTCTTAAAATTGTCATCTGTTGGTAATAGTAGAGTTGGCATGTAAAGCATATTTATGTCCATGACGAGGAGGGCCTAAAGAATTATCAGTGACAAATAGTCCATGCTTTTTATATGTCCTTTATAGTTTTATATTGCTTGTAAATCTTGTCTATATGTTATATAGTATCTTATAACTACATACTTAAAAGGTACGTTATTTTTCTAAATGGAAGAAAAAATGTAAGAACAGAAGCAATATTTAGTGGACAAAACGGTATGGGAAAACTTTGAGGGCACTTAATTTAAATTACTTACACCTTTACACTGCAGAGTTTCAGAGTCAACATAGTGGACTGAGTGCCATCCAGGACGGTACTTGTGTTTCAACTATTTAATGCTTATATTTTTACTAGTTTTAATAGACTAAATCGTTTGTTTAGTGTGTAGATGAATATGAGACAAAAAATATGGCCCCACTCCAAAAAGGGAGGGGGTAGACTATATGAATCTTTGCTGAGTTATAATAACTGAAAAGGGTTAGTCTAAGGAAAAAAATTAGAAATGGTGGAGAGAGAACGTGGTGCCAGCACATGAAGCGATAAGCTGCACAGAATTAAAAGGCACGTGCTGGGAGCATGGGTTCTACAGCCGAGACTCTTTAGATTTATAGTCTATTCTAATTCTACCCCTAATCAGGTGTGTGACCCTGAGAAAGTTTTATGGTTTCCCTGTTGTTGGGAGCCATATTGCCTGGTTTCAGGGAGTGTAGCCTCATTAATGGACAATAAGGGTCCCCCAGCTAGAGCTGAGTGCAAAGGCCTTGGGGACATCAGCCACTAAGGAGACAGAACATTCCCTCCTGGCAGGAGCACAGCCCCTGCCTCCCTCACTTCCCCCTGCCTGGCCCTGGGCAGATGACTGGTTAGCCAGTGATGGGTAAGATTCCCCAAGGGAGGGGCAACCTAAGACAGGCACAGTCATGATGGACCATCAGGGAAGGACTTTGGGATCTTCAGAGAAGGGTTATAAAGACTCTCACCCCTTGGCTTTGTCATAGCCTGCGTCCTCAGTCTTTCTGTAAAAGTCTCCTAGTCTCTTGGCTGCTTTGCTCTCCCCACCTGACTCAGCCTGGGAAGTATGCCAGAGGCAGCTTCAACCTTGTATTGGAACTTGTATTGGAACAGATGGCTCCCGCTGGTGAATCTGGCCAGAGAAATAATATACATTGTTTCCTTTGAGGTTTGCTCTGCCCTCTTGCTATGAAACAGACACTTGAGCTAAAGCCAACCCTGACCAGAGACAATCCCTGTGTTTCTTCAACTATTATCTGTAAATGATGCCAGTTTTTCATGATTGCAGCTTTTTGGACACTGGTTGATGACCTTTATGTGCAGACTATGTATCTCTGTGTGAGCTGAACTCAATAAATATGTAGGGAAGAAGGTGTTTAGGACCTTTCTCCTTTGAGGGACTGGTCACCTTTCCTCCCCAAGCAGATCACCTGTTGGGCATTTTTATTCTCATACCCAATAACCCACGGGACCTCTGTTGGTGGAGCACCCCATCACTCTGTGCCTCAGATTATCCATCTGCAAACTGAGAGTAATAACAGTCTTTATAGTGTAGGATTGTACTGCAAAAATTAAATGAGCTGAATTAGTATTGCTAATGTTTTGGTTACAGGACTATGTGTCTCCCTAAAGGTTTCTCTTATTCATACAATACCATCAAGTACAGAGCCCAGTTTTAGGCTCTGAGTCGCTCTGAGTGGTATTAAGGTTCCAAGGAGCATATATCCCACTTAATTCCACTTGGCTTTGCAGAGTCTACTCCTCCCTCACCCTCTGAAGGCAAAACCCGTATTCCAGGCACACACCTGCCAGGATTGTAAGCATTACCATGGCAACTAATTTTATTTTTGTGCCAGAGTGAAAAACCAAAAAGAAAAAAAAAATAGGGATGTAATCTCATTTATACTTCATCCCTAATTTACAAACTTCTGGGATCAGTATTGGTTTGGGTAGAGTGTTGGAGAAAAGGGCCTGAGTTTGCTTCCTATGCGCTCCTTTTACTTCAGGTAAGAGCCTCATCTTTGAATTTTCCAACCCGGCCTGGAAGCCTTAGTCACGATTCCTTCTATCAGCTAATTTAGTTTGTCTTCCACATGGAGCCATACTTCTCCCCTTCCCCTGTCCGAAATAGTATCATACATGAAATACATAATTCTTTAAACCTGGGTTTTCAACAGAAGAAAGACACACAGAATGTGATGAAGGTAGTAAGAACTCCATGATTTCTTGAGGGTCTTGATAAATCAATCATTTACCAATGCAGACAGAATAGCAACTTTTCCTTTCTATACAAGACCCTTAAATATATTTCAAAGCTAAAGGTTTTCTTTTTAATTAAAAAGATGATAAAAATTAGAGGGAATTAAAATATGCTATTCAAAAAAATTATCCATAATCTTACCACTCTACTAGAATAGCTGGGTACTTTCATTTATATATACTGTTCATCTCGAAAGTATAAACAAGCTAGGAAGAACCACTTGTAAGTATTCTGGTTTCTATAAAGGACTGACATAGTAGCAGAGAAATAGAAATACTTTCTTTTAAATTCTATTCATATCAAATAAAGACCAAGGGTACCCTACTGATCAATGAAGAAGAGAAAGGATGATTGCCCATTACTTTGCTTCTGTTTTCTCTGGACTAAGACTCCAAGAGTAAAGTCCAAGGAGGTTGAAAGGTTTATAAAGTGCAAGTCTTAGGTTATTTTATATATATTTCAGGTTACTGAAACTTGCAAATACCTCCTGGGTGCTCTCAATGTTCTTTGTGGGATAGCATAGGAGAAAAGTGAATGTCATTCTGATTTTTAAAAATGAAAAATATTATTGATTTCACAAATCTACATACTAGCAAGGGACTATCCTTAATCCCTGGTTTAAAAATTTAGAAAATTTTTATAAGTAATTAATGAAAAAGCCAGCAAGAATTCATGAAAAAAATTATATTAGACCAGTAGTCAATTACAGACCTCATGTGATATGTCAGAAGCACTGGACACAGTGCATCACAGCTGCTCCACAAATATTCACTGAGTATAAGAATGACTGACTTCCTTTCCTTTTTTGACAGTATTACTATTGTTGAAGAGTAAGTGTAAAAACAGTTTACATATTACAAAACATTTTGAGGTGTAACACACTTGACTACAAAGCTAGTAGGCCCATCTGGTACATACAGAAGATCAACAGATTATCGAATAGCATGACTATGGCACATGCTGAGCGTATGGCAGTTAATAAAACAGACTGAATTTCTGTCTTCATGGAGCTTACATTCTAATTGGGGGAGATGGTCGAGAAACGTAGTAATAAAAATGTTATGTCAGATGGTGAAAACTAGTGGGGAGAAGCATAAATCAAGGCATGATGGTAGAGAGGAACTGGCTGATGGTCTAGGGACAGTCATCTGAAAACGAGGCTGAAGATATACAGGGAGTGAGTCATGAGGATGTCTGGGAAAACAGTCAGGAAAGGACTTTCTTAATATTCTTATGGACAAAATAAGGAAATATGGGCTTTTCACAAAATTCTTTTAGGAGTACTCCAAGCAAACAATGATTATCTTCCAACAGTGCTGATGACACGGACCTGAGGGGGGTTCTTAGCACCATGTAGTGCAGCTCTATCCTGGGCTCTGCACGGTTAATATTTAGTCATGACTCAAGTACATGAAAAAATGCCTAATTACATTTTAGGGTGATACAACCCATGGAATACAGAAATAACATTCAAAAAGGTCTTAACGGGCAAAGTGAATTAATTGCTCTAGTCCAACAAGATAAAGCTGCCGATGTCCAAAACGTTTTCTGCCAAGCACATGATAAGAAGGTGTGGCTTAAGCAACAATACATGCAAAAAAGAACATCTCAGGACTTTTTGTTGACGCTAAGCCCAATCTGAGTGTTGTCCTGTGGCTGTCCCCCAAAAGCTGATGAACTATTAAAGAGCTATTAAGTAAAGTATTTAGGACGAGAGGGTAAATGACAGTTCCCTTCAATTCTACGGTGGTCGGACCACATGGAGAACATTCTGTTCAGTTCCGAGGATCAAAGTTTAAGAGAGACTGAAACACAGATTCATACAGATGGCATCTGGGATTAAAACCCATGTCGTAAGGAAACTGGCTGGCAAGGAGAAGAGTGTGAACACAAGAGTGTGAGGGGCAGGCTACAGCCATCCTCAAATACCGAAAAAGAGCTGTCCTCTGGAAGCAGAATTGGACTGACTCGATTTGTTGCACAGAGAAGGAGTTTTGGGTGATCACGTGAGAAAATATCACAGCTATTCAAGTATGGATGTTGAGACTCCCCTGTCCCAGGATAACAGCCTTGGGAGGCTGGAGATTGTTGCAGGGAGGACCCAGAGGGCTAAGTGACCGCTAAGGAACTGCCACCTGTAGGGCTCCCTAAACTGATGTCATAGATTAGTCTCTCTTTCTGAGCAATTCTGAGGCAGCGGCTTGCTTTCCTCTCCTCTCCCATTTTATTGTAGGAAGAGGCAGTGACTCCAGTAAAGGTTTATTTTTTTCACGTAATTTCTCATATTAATTTTTCTATTGTTCTAACTTCCCTACTATTTCTTTGAACATTTTTGATATTTATAATAATCTTCAGTTATGTACTTCACTGTGAAAAATGTAGCAAAATAATATGTGAAAATAAAGTGAGTTACATTTAGTATTAATTACTCAGCAACTACCTCTTATTTGCTGTCATTAGTTAGATGTAGGGTAATTGAAATCACTACTATCTACCGCCATAAGATACTTAAATCTTTTACTTTACACAAATATTAATTCAAAATAAAAAAAATTAGTTCAAAAGCATAAAATTACAAAACTTTGTGAAGAGTCCTTAGACATGACAGCAAAAGCATGATCATAAGAGAAAAAAATGGTAAGTTGGATTTCATCAAAATTAACAGTTTTGCTTTGTGAAAGACCCTGTTCAAAGGATGAAAGGAACAAGCTATGGTTCAGGAGAAAAAATATTTGCAAACTACATATCTGATGGAGGACTTTTATCAAGAAAATACATAAACTCTCAAAATTCAACAGTAACCCTCCCCAATTCAATTAGAACAGCTTAAGGCATCATGAGATATTTCACTGAAAAGGATATATAGATGATACATCCACAGCCTTTCGTCATTAGCCATAGGAAGATGCAAATTAAGACCACGGTGAGATATTAGTACTCACTTACTAGAACAACTAAAATAAGAACTGGTAATACCAACGCTGGTGAGGATGTGAAAGAGCTCGGTCCATGACACATTGCTGCTGCAATACAGAATGGTACAGCCTCTCTGGAACGTAGTTGGCTAGTTTCTTAAAAACTAAGAATGCCCCTACCATGTGACTCAACAGCGGGGCATTTATCCGAGAAGAATTAAAACTGACACTCATCCAGAAAGTTGCACAGGATTGTTCATAGGAGCTTTATAGTAATTGCCGAAGACTGGAAATAACCGAAGTGTCTCTCAACAAGTAAGTGGGGTATGCTCAGACTGTGCAATATCATTCAGCAATAAAAAGAATAATTGTTGGTGTAACAACTTGGATGGATCCCAAAGGCATTACGCTAAGTCAACAAAGGCAATCTCAAAATACCATTCGCTATGCGATGCGATTCTATTTATAACGCGTTCTCGCAATGACAACCTTACAGAGATGGGAAACAGATAGTGGTTTCCAGGGGCCAGGGACGGTAAAGGGCAGTAAGTGTGAGTGAAAGGACTAGCCTGAGTGTTCTCTGCAGTGTGGGGCGGTGCTGTGTCTTGACTGGTTGGTTATACAGATTTACACAGGTGACAAAGAGACGCAGAACTACATGTATGCATTGCGTTAATGTCAAGTTCTTGGTCTCGAATTCTGCTATCACTACGTGTGATGTAACTATTGGTGGAAACTGGGTGAAGGGTACATGGAACCTCTTTGTATTATCTTTGCAATTTCCTATGAATCTATAATAATTTCAAAATGAAAGTAAAAAAAGGTGTACTCCCCAATTTCAGGTAAAACATAATGACTTTGTATTTTGTACTATAAGTGTGTCTACTTCTGTGGTCTAGGAATAACTAAAGCCATTGGGGCAGGAAGAAGGGACACCGAAGATAAGAATTAGGAACAAACTGACAGTAACCAGAGAGGAGCGGGGAGAGGGATCATAGGGGAAGGACCATGAAGGAACATGTATAAAAGACACATGGACAAAGCCAAAGGGGGTAGGTTCGTGGCCGGGAGGCAGGATGGGTAGGGCGGGGGAGTGTGTGGTGTGGTGACAATGGAGACACCTGTACTTCAACAACAACAAGAATAATAAAACAAAATAAAATATTAAAAGAAAAAAATTAGGGGCTATGGAAAAGGGAGAGATATTTTGTTGGCTAGGTGGAAAAATAACTAAGGCCTTCTTAAAGCTATTAATCACAAGGATACACATAGACTTTTAAAAAAGTAATTACCTTAACATGAAATTCATCATCCAATAAGATATTTTGAGTCTTTAAGTCATGATGAAGTAGAGGAGGATTCATATTGTGCAGGTAATTTACTCCCAGTGCAATTTCATGCAGGATGCGGAATCTTAGTGGCCAAGCAACATAAGGATATTCTGTTTTCTTCATATATGCAAGACAGAAACAAAACCAAAATCACTGGCTAAATTTCATTACATTCCCATTTGGAAAATTAAACATTCCATGATGAAATGTAGTATAAACTAAGGTCAAAACATATGCTCATTTTTATTACATAGTATCAATTTGACATGAACATACTTGTATCTTATTTTCCTTACTTTTTAGGGAAAATACTAAATATATAGTATATATAGTATATATAGTATAGTATTAATATATAGTATTAATATTCCCTTTTAGTTTATATTAGTAATATAACTACATGATATTGAGTCTTTTTCTTCCGTTGACACAGCTTCAATTATTTTTTAATCTGTGTGTAGGTATTATTGTATAATAATATTATTGTATTATACAATAATACCTACACATATAAACCTGTGCCCACACCCATCTCCCCATTCTGTGGCTTATATCAAGTAGTTTGTGCATGCACATGCACACACAAAATCTGTTTCTAGTACATACCAAATCATTCATTCAAGTTAATGTTTTAATTTTCCTATTGATATAAAATATAACTTAAGGTATTATAATCATTGTATAAATTAAAAATATGACCATATTATATTGATTGACTAAGCATTAATATCTCATACTTTTAATTACATAATTTATTTGCATTCCAACTTGAAAAATTAGCCTTAGGTTTTGTTTTTATGACGATGAAGATCATCTTTATTTATAAAACATATATAATACAGACACATTAAAAATAATGCTTTCTATTTCTTGGTGCTTACAAGTGATATCCATCTGAACTTTCATAAAATAAATGTTTCTGAACATAAACATTAATGCAGCATCTCAGGAGAAGAGTATACGCAGAAAAATTAGATATTTTGGGGAGATCCCCCAATGAATCCTCAGGCACCAGCCACTGGGTACATTTTTCTAAATGATATGAAAAAACACACTTCTACTGAAAGCTCCACACTGTTCTTGAGAATTTTTTCTGTAAGTTGATCAGCTTATAATGCAGTGATCAACCTGGCAGGGAAGTGGGTCAAAATACTTGTGTTTACATCGTATTTTGATTTATTTCAATAATCTTTTGTGTGGGTAAAAGGACGGTACTTCAAGATAAATCCCACCCTAATAATGCAATGCAGAAAACCAAGAAAAACACACATATTCATGTTGAACATTACTTCTTGAATAACCGAGTCTTGAGTAACTGAATCTATTAATCTGTAGAAAGGTCACTTGTCTGAGAATTAGGTAGTTTTGAAGCCAGAAGAAGTCCTCTCTGTACTATAGTGTTAAATAAGGGCTTCCGGTCAGGATTCCTTCCAGGAGTTAGTAGTCACCCTACAGGAGGCTCTAGAGGTCCTGGTGGGCTCCAGATTTGGGTGTCTGAATATCTGCTACAGTGCTGAGGTATGGGAAGAAAACATTAACATTTCTTCTTATTTTCCAAAAAGAAAAAAAGAAGTTATGCTGATTAGTATTTGCACCTTGACTGCTGTGGTGGTTACACAAATCTCATACACCAGCTACCAGGCCCCACCCTGTTTTAGGTGGTCACATCATAAAGAAAGAGGGAGTCACTCCACCGGGGGCTGACAGTGGCACCCACTCTTTCTTCTCACTTAGAGAACACTGACCTATCAGGATTTAGGAGCACCCCAAAACTGGATTTCACACTTTATATTATCCAGTTTTAACTAAACCAACTTTCACTCACTGGACTGAGTTGTATAAAGAGACTTATTGAGAGAAACTGCAGGTTAGAGATAATATCAGCTTAAGCAAACAATAGATGAATCCACATATTTTGAGAATGAAGAGACACTAATTCATTTATTGATGGGATTCACAGTCAAAGCCAGAGTAACTGGTACCTTGAGAAAAAAAGTAAATGGCTCATGCCATTGTTGATTGTGGAAAAGCTAACGTGTTTGGTATTCACAGATTTATTCGGCCTATTAAGTTAGAACTTTATGAAGTGGTATTATCAACATTTAGCTTGAACCCTAAATTGTCTTTAACATAAAGTAAAATCCAGCCTAACTAACAGTGGACTGCACAGAGAGCAGAGTTTACCTTTTCTCTCTGTTACACCTGCCTGTGTAAATATACATCTGGATAAGGCAATTCAGTGTAAAATTCAGGAACAGTAACCTAAGCAAAAAATCTAGGTCCCTTAGAATACAAGGCCTGACTCCACATGATTTTTAACAACACAAAAGAAGCTGTAAATGGTGAAACTTTACAACTGCAATTGTTTTTCATTATTTTTATTTTGATTCATCTATATATCCCCAAATAAGTTGATCATGCGTAAACTAAAGCCCTATATAGCTTGATTCACAGAATTACAGCCACTGAAAGTGTACAATACTTACCCTATGTAGGAGTTCATTTAATGATCCATTTGGCATGTATTCAGTAACTATTCCCAAGAATTCAGGCTCATTGCAAATTCCCAAAATAGGAAGAATGTAACTAAATCTAGCTTTGTGTAAAATTTCAGCTTCTCTTAAGACATCAGTTCTTTCACTAAAGAAAAAAAAAACATAATTATTTTAAAGTAATGAAAAACACAGTTATCATGAGCATGATATTAAGTTAGTCTGGACTTTTTCAGTAATTAGCTTTAAATTTCTTGTGAATTATGGAACTTCTCTGTCCTTTAGTTTCATCGTAGATAAAGTAGGGAAAACACCTGCCTTGTGCATTGTAAGGTTTGTTTAGAGACCAAAGTAACTTTTATAAGTCACTGACAGAAAAAAAAAATGCTGTACCTAGGTTATCATTATAGTACTTTTCTAGGAAAGGGAAAGAACACAATAGACAAGTTTATAAAGTCTGCATTAGAATGATTAGTGTATGAACTAATTAAACTATTAAGTTTATATTGTATTAAAATGGTCATATTTGATTAGGATATTATATTAAATTTTATGGTTATATACCATGTAAAAATTTCCCAAATATCCTGAATATTAAAACATCTAAATGTTGTAGATTTAAATTACTAGGTGATAGTTATGTGAGGGTTAATAATACTTAGATATTATATTCTGGAACACAGGGAAAGAACACTGAGAACAGGTGAGTGATTCTAATAGATGCCTGGGATAACCATGGGTCCCAGGTGCATTTGCTTATTCATATACAAAACAAATAAATATCAAACTATTATTAAGAATAAATTGTGCTCAGCAGTATGGAAAATATAAAGATGAAAAAACAGTCTGTGCTTTCAAGCTGCCCAGAAATCTTTTAAGAAAAATACGTATAGCACTGGGAATATAGTCAGTAATAATGTAATAACTATGTATGGTGTCATGTGGGTACTAGATTTATTAGGGTGATCGCTTCAAGTTATACAATGTCTAAACACTGGGTTGCACATCTGAAACTACTATAATATTTTATGTCAACTCTAATTGAAAAATAAAAAAATAACAAAAAAAGAAAAATAAATACTCATTGTGGTTTTGATTTGCATTTTTTCTGGTGGTAAAAACCTGTTCAAATACCTGTTGGCTTTTTGTATGTCTCCTTTGGATGTGTTAATTATCTTGATTTGGTAATCATTCCGCAATGTATGTATATCAAATCATCATGAAGCACATTTTATTTTTCCTTTTAAATACATTTTATTGATGATGCTATTACAGTTGCCCATTTGCCCCCCTTTATTCCCCTCTGCCCTGCACCCCCCTCCCACGCACATACCCCCCCACTTAGTTCATGTCCATGGGTTGTACATATAAGTTCTTTGGCTTCCCCATTTCCCATACTATTCCTAATTTCCCCACGTCTATTTTGTACCTACTACTTCTTTTTGTTTATAAACATTTGGAATTTTATTTTAAAAAAAACTTCACAACTATGAACATTGTTACAATTAGTTAGAGGCCCTCTTGGTTCTCTGCAATGATACTGAGCGTGCTCACAAGCAGTTCCCATTGTTTAGTCTTAAAGAACTATCTTTAGAAAGACAAGAAAAACAACTCAGCATACTACCATTTAACTTGTTTTAATGTTTCGTCACAAACGGTGAAACATACTAAAGTACAGACAAGGAATAATCATAATGCTGTGACCAACATTATAAATATGGAATTATAAATTTAAAACATTTTCTGGTTTAAAAAATAATTCTGGTAGTCAATGCAGCTCTGTGGCATCTTTGCTTCTAGTAGGGTCGGTCTCTTTGCTCCTGACGGTGTTCACCTTTACCCATTTTTCCAGGGCCTCCATGCCCTCCTCTTCTTCCTCCCGTCTGTTCCATCAAAGGTCCAGGAGGACCTCCAGGGGCACCTCGTCTTCATCCATCAAAGCCACCTCAGTCCAGTAACTGGCCGCCATGGCAGCCACCTCTGAGCATGCCACCAGGACCACCACGGTCCCCGCATGCCATCAGGGGCACCTCTGCCACGGTCATCACCCGGAGGTGGAAAGGGTGGTGGGAGGAAGCCTTCAGGCTTCGGGGCCTTGCACTGGCTGCCTTCTGTTCTCCAGGCAAAGTTCTGGTTTCCACACCCCGAACTGGGGCACGGCCAGTCTCCCACTTGGTGCTGGACATTTCCTCCCCGAGATGGGTTCCCTCGGGAATCCTGGGGTCCTCTTGGGGGAAAGCCTCCTCTGTCTCTGCCATGGCCTCCCATGCGATCCACGGGAGCCCCAGGACCTCCTGGGCCCCCTGGGCCTCCACGGAGCAGTGGCGGCATCCCCCTGCCCCCTCAGGGCATCAACCCCGCCCCTCCTCCAAGCTGTTCATCGGAGGCTTCTTCTGAGCAAGATAAACTTTAAGGTTGCTGCCTTGAAAATCTTTCCCATCAAACCATTCCACCGTGGCCTTGGCAGTTGGTGGATCTTCACAGGACACTGTAGCACCACCCTTGGGCTTTCCCATTTCCTTGTCTAAGTATGCGTGGTTCATGGGCTGCCCGGGTCTCTTGTTCATCTTAACAACTCCGCGCTGCTTGGAGAAGTGTCCGCCAGACCATCTCGAGTCACACTGCCATTTAATCCTCGTGCATAAATTGCACTGTTGTCAGAATCTTCATCTGGATCAACAGGGGGGCCTGGATCAAGATCGG
Source organism: Anoura caudifer (assembly GCA_004027475.1). Taxonomy (NCBI): domain Eukaryota; kingdom Metazoa; phylum Chordata; class Mammalia; order Chiroptera; family Phyllostomidae; genus Anoura; species Anoura caudifer. The sequence goes on from PVKU01001416.1 coordinate 229,692, forward strand.
GTCCTTCGTCCAGAGGTCCACCAGGCTTGCCGAAGCCACCTCGCTCTCCAGCACTGCCCACTCCAGCGCAACCTCCTCCCCGCCCACCTCTGCTCACGCCTCCGCGATCAAATCCCCCTCTTCCCCTGACGCGGTTATCAGGGCCACCCATGCTTCAGTTCTCTCCTGGTCCAGAAAATCCTCCAAACTCCTGCCCATAAACACCCATGCTACCGGGGTGGTCTCGTCGGAATGAACTCTGCTGCCCGTGACTGCTGCTCTGTTGGCTGTACTGACTTGCAGCCTGGCTGTAGGATCCAGTTTGCCGGCCGGGGGCGGGGGGGTAACTAGTGGGTGGCTGCTGCCCATAGCTGCTGTGTTAACCACAGCTTCTCTGCTGCCCATAGGCGTTCTGCTGAGAGTAACTGCTCTGATCGTAACCAGTCGGCTGTGCGGAGGAACAGCTGGTTGGAGGACAGGATGGCAGTGCTGTGACTGGATGCGCTGGGTAGCTCCCAGGTACCTGGGGGTAACTGTAGTTACTCTGCTCGAATCCCAGGTTGGGCTGGCTGTAGCTCCCTGTGCTAGACTGAAGCTGAATAGTCTCAGCCGTTTGTTACCATCCTGCGGTCTTGCAGGTGCTGTGTCTACCAGCTGTTGCCCGTAGGCTGGGGAAGCAGGCCAAGTGCCATATGCAGGCTGAGCTGCATAGGAGGCCTGGGTGGTAGTGACCGTAGCAGTGGTGGTATCATAAGCACGAGTGCCATCCCCCTGGACAGGCTGACCGTATGCCTGGGGGTCAGTTGCTGCATAAAGAAGTTGCTTGGCTGTCTGCCCATGGGTAGCAGTGGCTGCCTATTTCCGGCCCTCCTACCAGTCTGGATGAATACTTCTTCTTTAACTCCTTAGTTGTTGGACTCCATACAGTTTGATTTTTCTGGCAGTTCTGGTTGTTTTGTTTTTAAATTTGTCTTTGTCCTTTTTTTGGTTGTGCAAGGAGGTGCAGTGTATCTACCAACACTTCCGTCTTGGCCAGAAGATGATGAAGCACACTTTAAGTACCACTCACATATGCAGTGCATGGACCACACAGAATGGTGGACCCGTAAGATTGTAATGGAGCTGAAAAATTTCTATGACTTAGTGACACTGTAGCCATTATGATGCCTTAACCTGGTGTTATTTTGTACACCAACATGCTGTACAGCCTGTAGCCCAGGAGTAATAAGCTGTGCCATGTAGCCCAGTGTGCAGCAGGCTACACCATTCAGGTCTGTGCAAGCGTCTTCATGATGTTTGCACAATGACAAAATCATCTAACAGTGCGGTTGTTAGAATGTATGCCTGTCGTTAAGTAGTACATGGCTGTATACAATTGTATCTGTCAATTATTCTTTAATAAAGTTAAAAAATAAAAAGAAATAAAAAATAAAAATAAACACTTAAAATATAAGGCAGAATGTGATTAGTTCTCCCCCCAAAGTAACTAAATGAATAAATAGAGAACTGTGGGAACCCAAAGAAAAGGGAGTAAACTCTGGGCTTGGGGTGTCACCACAGTCGTCACACAGGTGGGATTTCAGCTACACTTTAAGGAAGGATAGAATCTCAACGTTTGGGGAAAGGACATCCAAGATGGGTGTGGCCTCCAAGATGAGAGGGACCTTGCCTTTTTCATCTGTGTGTCCCTAGGACGTGGAACAGTGCCTGGCATGTAGTAGATAGCAGACAATGTACCAAATATATTCACGGAAGTTAAAGTGGGCGCTACGTTTAGAAAATGGCAAGTTGTCTAATACGAGTCAGGATATGTAACAGGTGTAAAAGAAGTAAAGGTTTTTGGTGCAGGTAGGACTGTATCTCAGAGCCTGAAAGCCAGACAAGGGTGTTTACACGTTATTTGCTAGTCTCTGAGCTGTGACTGCAGGTTTTTAAGCAAAGGAATGACATGAGCAGAACAAACTTTTAGGGTTCACTTGGCAGAAGGCTGGAGGATCAGCGGAAAGGCAGAGTTTGAAAGTCAGGTGTTAGCTATAATACTAGTTACGATGTGAAGCAATGGAAGCCTGAACCCATAAAGGTCACGGTGGAAATGCAAAGAAAAACACCGGCTAACTAGCGTGCCTAGGCTGTGGTGACTGACCGACTCACTACCGGTATTAAAAAAAAAAGGGATTTAAAGATGTCATCAGTTTTCACTCTATGAATGTGTGTTGGCAGCAGCAATAATAGAAACAGAATAGTTTCCAGGAGAAGCCTGCTACGTAAATGATGGTGATTAGTGGGGTCTTAAACCACCCAGTCTCTGGGTAAACGGCTGTTGCAAGAAGAAAAACAATAGATATCCCAGACCGGACGATGAGGCCTGCTTTAAAAGTAAACAAAAGGAAAAATATAGCAAAAAATCTTAGTCGTTTGTTTTGAATGAATGATCATATATGTTTATAACTGAAGAGTTACATGAGGGTACACACTCTGCTCTCCACCATGTATTAAGCTCCCAGCTGAGAGACGTGTTTTAATTAAGCCGCTTTCTCCAAGTTGGAACAGTTCTGTGTTTGCACCAAGAGGTGTAGGTCAACAAGAGAGTTACTGTGTAGCACGCTGGCAGGGAGACAGAGGATGGGCATTCAGAGAAAGAACTGCAGACAGATGGACATGCTGGACAACTCTCAGTGGTACTTAGGACACTCTTTCCTCCTCCCGGTAGGAAGGGTATGAGGCGTTCTTCCTTCTATTTCGATCTGTTATGTGTCAGCCATTTTACACACCCTGTCATTCTACCGTCAGCCCCTAAAGTTCGGTTCATTACCCCACTTTATACCTGAGCATCCTGAGGCTCCAGTCAGTTTGTACTTTTCTAACGGTCACGCCAAAAATTAGCGGCAGGGTTGGAATCAGATTTGAACTGCAATTGTGGGACTCTAAAGCTCGCGTTCTTTCCATTCTAGTGCATGATCGGAGAAGACAGTAGGTTCTTCAAGTCAGGTTTTGGGAAGATTGAGTGAGTGGGAAAACAGGAAAAGCCAAAACCGTTTCAAAATAGTTTTTTATATATTAAAAAATAAAAACGTGTTTTGGAGATCAAACCCTTGTCCAAGGTGTCACTGGCAAATGTTTTCCCAAATGGTTGGTTTCCTTTTCATTTCAATGATGGTTTCTTTAGCTTTGCAGAAGCTTTTTAATTTGATGTAGATGCTTTTGTTTATTTTTTCCTTAATATCCTTTGCCCTAGGGGATATACAAGTGAAAAAAATGCTGCATGTGATATCTGAAATTTTCCTGCCTATGTTCTCCTTTAGGACTTTTATGGTGTCATGACTTACATTTAAGTCTTTTATCCATCTTGAGTTTATTTTGGTGTATGGTGTAAGTTGGTGGTCTAGTTTCATTTTTTTGAACACGCAACTGTCCAGATCTTCCAGCAGCATTTACTGAAGAGGCTATTTTTACTCCACTTTATGCTAATGCCCCCTTTGTTGAATATTAATTGACCATAAAGACTTGGGTTTACTTCTGGGCACTCTATTCTGTTCCATTGGTCTACATGTCGTTCTTATGCAGTCAGTACCAGACTGTTTTGATTGTAGTGGCCTTGTAATATAGTTTGATAACTGGTACTGTGATCCTTCCTACTTTGTTTTTTTTCCTCAAAATCACTGAGGCTCTTTAGGGTCATTTGTAGTTCCATATAAATTTTTGAAATATTTGCAAAGATTCGATCTTATAAATATATAAATAACTCACATGACTCCACACCAGGAAGACAAGACAATCCATTTAAAAAAACAGGCAAAGGAACTGAACAGACACTTCTTCAAGGAGGACAAGAGGGCCCAGAGGCAGATGAAAAGATGCTCAGCATCACTAGCCATCAAAGAGAGGCAAATTAAAACCACAATGAGATACCACTTCACACCATTGAGAATGGCCATCAAAAACAAAGCAACAAACAACAAATGTTGGCAAGGCTGTGGAGAGAAGGGAGGTCTAGTACTCTATTGTTAGGAATGCAGACTGGTGCAGCCACTGTGGAAACTGTATGGAATTTCCTCAGGAAACTAAAAATAGAGCTGCCTTTTGACCTGGCAATTCCACTGCTAGGATTATACCCTAAGAACCCTGAAACACCAATTCAAAAGAACCTATGCACCCCAATGTTCATAGCAGCATTATTTACAATAGCCAAGTGCTAGAAACATCTGCTGTGCCCATCATTAAATGAGTGGGTCAAAAAATTGTGGTACATTTACACATGGAATACTACACAGCAGAAAGAAAGAAGGAGCTCCTACCCTTTGCAACAGCATGGATGGAACTGGAGAGCATTATGCTGAGTGAAATAAGCCAGGTGGTGAAAGACAAATACCATATGATCCCACTTATAAGTAGAACCTAATCAACAAAGTAAACAAGCAAAAAAAGAAACAGAGACACTGAAATAACAAACTGACAGTGACCAGAGGGGAGGGTGGCAGGGGTTAAATGGGGAAAGAATGGGAAGGGTTAAGTCAAGGAACATGTATAAAGGACCCATGGACAAGGACAATGGTGGGATTGTCTTTGGGAGCAGAGGGTTGAACAGGGAAAGCAATGGGGGTAGAACTGGGATGACTGTAACTGAACAACAATAAAAAAATAAAAATGTAAAATACAGCTTCTGTAGACTTATTACCAAAAAATTATCAGCAAAAAAACACTTATGGTATCTAAAGGGTGTTTGAACAACCCTGGTGTTTGTTAGCACCATCTACTCATAAGGAGTTGGGAAACTGTTGGGGAATGCCCACTCAGGAGCTGAAACCAGTTTATGGAGGAGGACTGACCAGTCGCTAAAATAAGAACAAGAACCATCACAGAAACTTATTTTTCTTTCAGGTGATCCCAAAGAACAAAGCAAACATTATCCATACTGGAGCCCAAGAAGTCCATGTATTTATTATTCCCATTTTATAAGTGAGGAAATAGCTTGTGAGCCAACAGCACACAGCTCAGCCCTGTGCTCAGTCTATGCAAATGCTGCTGATGTTCACATGCCAGGAACCAAGTGGTAGAAAAGCATGTGATACAGAGTTGCTGGAGTATTTCACTAGTCTTATGGCTTTTTTGAAGACAGAATTAATTTCCTACCCATTTAGTGAAGAATTTTAGACTTCCGGCCCAGATGGAGGCATAGCTGGACACGCTGTGCCTCCTCTCACAACCAAGATTAAGGACAACAAAAATATAGAACGAAAAGAAAAAAAAAGAAAACCCAACCAGGACAAAGAGAAAATTGAATTGTACGGAAGTCCGACAACGATTCACCCAGATGGGTAAGAGGGGTGGAGTCCGCGGCCCAGGTAGTCGGGTAGTGGCGGGATAAGCCATTGGTGGTTCTGGGTGCTCAGTCACTCCAGGTGCACAGGGGGTGGCATTGCCAAAAGCGGGGAGGCCAGGCCGGGCACACAAGATGGCAGACCACCGACACACAATCGCACACAGATAAACCAGGCGAAAATGGGCAGCAAGACACACTGTGAGATGCAGGGCCCCAGCTCCGGGTAGTGAAGCCTAAAAGCCCCACTGAAAACACTTGTAGGGGCTGAGGTGGTACAGGGAGTCCCAGCCTCACAGGAGAGTTCCTTGGGGAGACCCACCCACGGGGTCCTGGAGCATGCGCAGGCCCATCCACATGGAAATCAGCACCAGAAGGGCCCAATTTGCTAGGGGAAAGAGGCTGAAGGGACTGGAATCCGCAAGACCACATTGAGCAAGTGCTATTGTTCCCTCTCAGACCGCCACCCCCAACAATCCAGCATCACAACCCAGCGACTGGGTTGCCCCGCCCTGGGAACACTGAAGGCTCCACCCCTCACTAGGTAACAGCCAGGACCAGACAAAAACAAAGAAAAACAAAACCAAGGATGGCTCAAAAGGGAGAAGAGACAGGGGGGCCTGGCCCTAATTCATCTGAGTGACCAGGAGGTGGTTAACCTATCAGATGCACAGTTCAAAGATCTGGTGATTAGGAAGAGCACAGAATTGGCTGATTTTGGTCACAAATTAGAGGAACAAATGGAGGCTACAATAAGTGAAATGAAGAAAAATGCACAGGGAACCAATAGTGATGGGATGAAAATTGGGACTCAAATCAATGGAGTGGACCAGAGGAAGAAAGAAACAACCAAACAGAAAAGAAGGAAGAAACAAGAATTCAAAAAAATGAGGAGAGGCTTAGGAACCTCCAGGACATCTTTAAATGTCCCAACATCCGAATGATAGGGGTACCAGAAGGGGAAGAGGAAGAGCACAAGTGTAAACCTTATTTGAACAAATAATAAAGGAGAACTTCCCCAGTCTGGCAAAGGAAATAGACTTCCATGAAGTCCAGGAAGCTCAGAGAGTCCCAAAGAAGTTGGACCCAAGGAGGAACACACCAAGGCACATCATAATTACATTAGCCAAGATTAAAATGAAGGAGAGAATACTAGAAGCAGCAAGAGATAAGGAGACAGTCACCTACAAAGCAGTTCCCATCAGATTGTCAGCGGATTTCTCAAAAGAGACCTTACAGACAAGAAGGGGCTAGAAAGAAGTATTCCAAGTCATGAAAGTCAAGGACCTATATCCAAGATTGCTCTATCCAGCAAAGCTTTCATTTAGAATGGAAGGGAAGATAAAGTGCTTCTCAAATAAAGTCAAGTTCAAGGAGTTCATCATCACCAAGCCCTTATTATATGAAATGTTAAAGGGACTTATCTAAGAAAAAGAAGATAAAAAATAGGACAGTAAAAAGACAGCAAACTCACAGATATTAACAATCACACCAAAAACAAAAGCAAAGTAAGCAAACAGCTAGAACAGGAGCAGAACCCCAGAAATGGAGATCACATGGAGGGTTAGCAACAGGGGAGTGGGAGGAGGAGAGAGGGGAAAGGTACAGAGAATAAGTAGCATAGACGGTGGGTAGAAAATAGACAGGGGGAGGGCAAGAATAGTGTGGGAAATGTAGAAGCTAAAGAACTTATGACACATGGACATGAACTAAAGTGGGGAATGTGGGTGGTAGGGGTGTGAAGGGTGGAGGGGATGATGGGGGAGAAAAGGGACAACTGTAATAGCATAATCAGTAAAATATACTTAAAAAATAAAAATAGTAACATGTAAAAAAAGAATTTTAGAGTATGAAAATTATTAACGAGTAAGCAAAGGGAACGGAACTCCCTTTTCATTCTTTGGCCTCCACAAGGCACAAAACTTGAATTAATATCCACAATGGAGGGTCCATTAGCTTTAAACAGGCCCCTCAGCACTGGCTTTCAGTGTATTTGCACAGTTGATTCCACCGCCACCCCCCAGATCGGCTTCGCACAGTCCACACACTTGCCCTGCACTTGCTGCACAAAATCAAAGCTCAGGGTAAAGATGCCACACCCGGCCTTGATGAGGCTAGGGCTGGGGTGTGCGTGAGGTGGGACCGCCTTAGGGGCGTCGCCTGTCTGCTGAGATCTGGGCCAGACAGGCCAGACACCAGAGCAGCTAAGAAACGCAGAGGCCAACGCTGAGGAAGGGCTTTGACACAGGCCACCTCGACTCGGATGTGAGCTCAGGAGAACGGACAGGAAGAGTGACCCCTGAGCAAAGGGAGGTCACGGCCGGCCGTGCGTGGCTGCAGAGCTTCCTGGAAACAGAAACTAGAGCTCCCACTGAGAGTCGTTCAGGATGTGCCAGGCTGTCCGGGTTTCTGGTCCTGTATAAGTTCTGATTCAGGTCACTGTTAGCAGAAGGCACAGTATTTCCTCTGCGACAGGCTCTCCTGTGAGAATAAGCCCCAGAGACTAAGCGTTCAGCCACAGAGTACAAGGGCCCCAAGCCCAGACGTCCCACACCCAGAGCCTACAGGGACACCCACGACGCCCCGTGCTGGGTGCCCGGCCCGGCCACGCTGGACGCTCAACGCGCTGTGGGCAGCGCGGCCGGGAACGCGAGGTGGGGACCCAGGGAAACGCCCGCCACGGGGACAGTGCGAGGGGACCAGACGCACGGAGGGAGCCGGGCTTCCAGGCTGCCGCAGTCTTCGCGGTGGTGCCGAAGGGCCTACCTGTCTAGCAGAGGGGTGTGGATGTGCAGGTGCTTCACGGCCACCTGCACGCGCCAGTCTGCGTGGCGCGCGGACGACACGGTGCCGGACGCGCCGCGACTGAGGAAGCGCAGGTCGGCGAGCTTGTGCGAGGGTACGGCGGGCAGCGCGCTGCAGATGGGCTCCACGCTCATGGTTCCGGGCCGCGCTGCTGCCGCACCCCGCTGCCCGCTTCTGGCTTCGGTACGGTCCTGCTGCCGGCCAGAGCCCGTGCCACCGGACAGCACTAAGTCGCCAGGGCGCCCATGCCCACGCCGCGCGCTGCCCAGCGCTTTCCCGGAGACCAGCGGAGTGCGGTCAGGATGGAGACTGGCAGCTCCGCAGGGGCTGTGGTGAGGAGCCTCCCGCTCAACAGTGCACCCGGCCCGCAGCCGCCGGCTCCTCCTCTCACCCCGCCCACGGCACGCCCCCCACGCCGCCCGGCCCCTCCCCCAACACGCAGGCTCCCTTGGGCTCCTCCCCAACGAGGCGCCCTCGCCCACGTCCTCCGGCTCCTCCCCTCACCCTGCCCACAGCCCCGCCTTAGCCGCCGGATCCCACCCTAGCCCCGCCCCACTCGGCTGGCTCCTCCCACTTCCCCTCCCACCGCCCCCCTGCCCCGCTCTTGGGCTCTTCGCAGCGCACTTCTACCTGGCGGAGCTGAGGACGGAGGCTGCTCACTCGGCGGCTGCTGAGGGCGGCGAAGAAGCTGGACGCCCACTTGGTCCCCTGGTCCTGGTTTGGGGACGCGCTGTCGGCCGCCGGCCGGTATGGCAGCCCGCTCGCCCTGGGCACAGTCCCCTCAGCTCCGCTCCTTGACCAGGACGGGAGGTCGGCTCCGGCACTGACGCGGCTCCGGTAAGGCGGCGGGCGCCGGGTTTGCGGGGTCGGGTAGGGCCGCTAGTCTAGTCTCAGCCTGCGGACCTAGCTAGGACCCGGAGCAACGCCGCCTCGGCGACAGAAGGCAAGGCGGCCGTTGGCGCCTCGGTACGCTCGTGAGACGGCGGCGTGCGAGGGCAGCGGCGTGCGAAGAGCTCTTTTCACTCTCAGTGCGAGGCTGTTTCACGCACGCTTCACACTGCGAGCTTCGACTTCAGCGAGCGCTCGGTCGAGTGTTGCCCCAACTCAGTCTGTCAGTTATTCACTCTTCACTCACTCACTCGCTCATTCATTCAGTCACTCATTCGCTCACTTTTATACTCATTTATTAATTCGCTCATTCATTCACCCACTCAGTCATGTACTCGCTCATATATTCATTCACTAACTCGCATATTTACTCACTCGTGCACTCATTGATTCATTCACCTTTTCATTCATTCACCTTTTCATTCATTCATTCACCTTTTCATTCATTCATTCACCTTTTCATTCATTCACCTTTTCATTCATTCACCTTTTCATTCATTCGCTTTTCATTCATTCATCCACTTTTTCAGTCATTCATCCATTCACTTATTCATTCATCCAGTCACTTATTCATTCATCCAGTCACTTATTCATTCATCCATTCACTTACGCATTCATTCATTCGCTCACTTGTTCTCATTCATTTTCTCTCACGTGCTCTTCCATTATTCACTCATTCACTCGCGTACTCATTCACTCACTCATTCACCTCATGAGGTATCAAAGACTTCCAGAACAGGAGGACAGAAAACAAGCGCCAGGAAATGACCCTAAAAGAATTGAAGCACTTTTCCTGGCCTGAAGCGCAGGGGTCTCCACAGTGAGAGGAACCATCTGAGGCTTGTCATTAGGAAGCTCAGGACACTAGGAATACAGAAGATTTCAACAGTTTTCAGATGGGAATTGGAAGGCCACTGGATTTCTCAGCATTAACACTTTTATGCTAAAGCACAGTGGAGTGAGATGTCTTTAAAATTCTGGAAGAGAGTAACTTTAACCTAGAAGCCTGTAGTCAGTCAAACCCACCATCAAGTACAAAGGCAAAATAAAAACATTTTCACATAGACAAGAAGGCAAATATTTACTTTCTTTCCATCCACCTTTTTAGAAAAAGAAAGCTGTTAGGGGATGTGCTCCAACAAACGTGGGAATAAGTCAAGAAAAAGAAAGACATGGTATCCAAAAAATAGGACCTGGACAATGTGATGGGAAACCGAAGGATGGAAGAACTGACTTCAATGTATCTACCACAACCTCAAATCTTTACCTTTCATAATAGTTTTCACCATTATACAGTTTTTAAAAATATAGCCCTGGCTGGTGTAGCTCAGTGGATTGAGTGGGGGCCTGCAAACCGAAGGGTTGCTGGTTTGATTCCCAGTCCGTACATGCCTGGGTCGCAGGCCGTAGAGGGCCCACAAGAGGCAATCACACATTGATGTTTCTCTCCCTCTCTTCTTCCCTTCCCCTCTCTCTAAAAATAAATAAATAAAATATTTATAAAAGTATGTAACTAATCATATATAGTTTAATTAATTCTCATAATTAATAGGTTGACAACAAAAAGCTTAACGAATACTTACGCTGAAGTACATCAAATAAATGAGAAAAAAGAGTAATTATGCAAATCAAGCTAAAATCAATTCACCTGTTACAAATCCTCTAAAATCATTAAGATTTGTTTTCCCATGTGCTATTTTAGGAAATAATAGCTTGGAATTTCTTATCTCTTTAAATAGAAAGAAGACAGAAAAATTGAAAAGTGAACCACATAAAAAGTAGAAGTCCAAGAATTTCAAACATCTCACATTCTAGTTTTTTGAAAATTTTTAGTTGAAAAGCATCTAGTAAGTTTTAAAAATAAATTCTGCAGAAGTCTCTATAATTACATAATAATGAATGTTTTGCATGGGAAAACAAACATTTGGGGTATATTTGGTGGCTTTTCCCCAAAAAGCAGTCTTAAAAATACTTAGTACGTTTGATGACATGGAGTCCATTGTTATGAAGAATCAGAGAAATACACATTTTTGTGTTTAATGAGCATAATAATGTTTCTCACTTAATTATGTTCAGTTCTAGATTTAACATGATGTCATTTTAAAATTGATTGATAGATGAATTTCTGATAAATTAAATTCTGCACATGTCAATTAGAAAAAGTAGTCACACTTAGAACTATTAGTAAAGATATTATTAAATCAAGCTTTTAGTATCAAAAAGATAATATTAATATCAAGATAGAGAATACTTTTCTCAAACATTTTTCAATTTAAAATTTCATCTTTGTCCTTTAACCTGGAAGACAGTATTTACTTTTTAAGCAGAGTTTTAAGATTGTCTATATTTGATTTACTATTTTTTGCTTTTTTAATTTTTTTGTGTTTTTTATTATTTTTTAGCATTTTTAGAATTGTTGTTCAAGTACAGTTGTCTCCATCTTCCTGCCACCACTATCCACCAACCAACTCTAAATCCTTATCACCTTTGGCTTTGTCCATGAATCCTTTATACATGTTCCTTGACAACCTTTCCCCTTCTTCCCTTGTTATCCCCCTCTGCCCTCCCCTCGGGTTACTGTCACATTGTTCTTTAATTCAATATCTTTTTTTAACATTTTATTTATTTATCATTAGAGGGGAAGGAAAGGAGAGAGGGAAAGAGGGAGAGAAACATCAATATATGGTTGCCTCTCGTGCGTCCTCTGCTGGGAACTGGCCCGCAACCCAGGCATGTGCCCTGACTGGGAATCGAACCGTGATCCCTTGGTTCACAGGCCTGCGCTCAATCCACTCAGCTACACCAGCCAGGGCTATTTCAATATTTTTGGTTATAGTTTGCTTGCTTGTTTGTTTTGTTGATTAGATTCCACTTATAGGTGTATTTGTCTTTCACCGCCTGGCTTATTTCACTTAGCATAATACTCTCCAGTTCCATCTATGCTGTCATGAAGGATAGGAGTTCCTTCTTTCTTTCTGCTGTGTGTATTCCATTGTGTAAATGTATCACAATTTTTTGATCCACTCATTTAATGATGGGCACATAGGTTGCTTCCAACACTTGGCTGTTATAAATTGTGCTTCTGTGAACACTGGATTGCGTAGGATCTTTTGAATTGGTGTTTCAGGATATTTAGGGTATAATCCCAGCAGTGGAATTGCCAGGTCAAAAGGCAGTTCCATTTTTAATTTCTTGAGGAAATTCCATACTGTTTGCCACAATGGCTGCACTAGTCTGCATTCCCACCAACAGTGTACTAGAGTTCCCTTTTCTCCACAGCCTTGCCAACACTTGTTTGTTGCTTTGTTTATGATGGCCATTCTCAATGGTGTGAAGTGGTATCTCATTGTGGCTTTAATTTGCCTCTCTCTGATGGTTAGTGATGCTGAGCATCTTTTCACCTGCCTCTGGGCCCTCTGTATGTCCTCCTTGGAGAAGTGTCTGTTCAGATCCTTTGCCCATTTTTTTTTTAATTGGATTGATTGTCTTCCTGGAGTGGAGTCATGCAAGTTCTTTATATATTTTGGAGATCAAACTCTTGTTGGAGGTATCAGTAGAAAACATTTTCCCCTTGAAGTTGGTTCCCTTTTCATTTTGCTGATGTTTTCTTTATCCTTGCAGAAGCTCTTTAGTTTGATGAAGTACCATTTGTTTATTATTTCCTTTATGTCCCTTGCTCTAGGGGACATACCGGTGAAAATATTGCTGCATAGAATATCTGAGATTTTCCTGTCTATGTTCTCCTCTAGGACTTTGGTGGTGCCACAATTTATATTTAAGTCTTTTACCCATCTTGAGTTTATTTTGGTATGTGGTGTGTGTTGGTGGTTGAGTTTCATTTTTCTTTTTGCACGTAGCTGTTCAAATCTCCCAAGATCATTTGTTGAAGAGGCTATTTTTACTCCATTTTATGCTTCTGCCCCTTTTATGAAATATTAATCAACCATGGAGACTTATGTTTATTTCTGGGCTCTCTGTTCTGTTCCATTGGTCTATGTGTATGTTCTTATGCCAGTACCCTACTGTTTTGATTACAGTAGCCTTGTGATACAGTTTGGTATCAGGTATTGTGATTCCTCCTACTATGTTCTTCTTTCTCAGAATTACTGAGGCTCTTTGGGGTCATTTATGGTTCCATATAAAGTTTTGAAATGTTTGTTTTATATCTGTGGAATATGTCATTGGTATTTTAATCGGGATTGCGTTGATCTATAAATTGCTTTGGGTAGTATGGACATTTTGATAATGTTAATTCTTCTAATCCATGAACATGGTATAGACTTCCATTTATTTGTGTCTTCCTTAATTTCTTTCTTCAGTGTTGTGTAGTTTTCTGAGTACAGGTCTTTTACCTCCCTGGTTAGGTTTATTCTTTGATACTTTATTTTTCTTGTTGCTATATCAAATGAGGTTTTTTTCCTGATTTCTGTTTCTGATATTTCATTGTTGGTGTACAAAAATGCCTTTGATTACTGAATATTGACTGTGTATCCTGCTGTTTTGCCAAATTCACTTATTAGGTTGAGTAGTTTTTCAGTGGAGTCTATAGGATTTTGTGTGTACATTATCATGTCATCTGCAAACAATGACAGTTTTTGTTCTTCCTTTCCAATTTGGATGCCTTTTGTTTCTTTTTCTTGTCTGATTACTGTGGCTAGGACTCCAATACCTTTTTGAATAGAAGTGGTGAAAGTGGACACCCTTGCCTTGTGCCTGATCTTAGAGGGAAAGTTTTCAGTTTTCCCCATTGAGTATGATGTTGGCTGTAGGTTTCTTGTATGTGGCCTTTATTATGTTCAAGTATCTCCCTCTGTTCCAACTTTGCTGAGTGTTTTTTATCACAAATGAGTGCTGTACCTTTTCAAAAGCTTTTTCCACATCTGTTGATATGATCATATGATTTTTGTCTTTCCTTTATTATATTTATTGATTTGTGAACATTGCACCATCCTTGCATCCCTGTGATGTATCCCACTGGATTATGGTGAATGAACTACTTAATGTATTGCTGGATGCAGTTTGTCAATGTTTTGTGGAGGATTTAGCACCTATGTTCATCAGTGATATTGGTCTGTAGATTGGTCTGTAGATTTCTTTCCTTGTTGTATCTTTGTCTGGTTTTGGGATAAGGATGATGCTAGCCTTCTAAGAGTTTGGGAGTCTTCTCTTTTCTTGTATTTGTTGGAATAGTCTGAGAAGGATAGGGGTTAGCTCTTCCTTAAATGTTTTGTAAAGTTCTTCTGTGAAATCATTTGGTCCTGGGCTTTTGTGTGCAAGGAGATTTGTTTATTACTCCTGAAATTTCACCAGCTGTTTTTGGTCTATTCTGGCTTTCTGCTTCTTGATTCAGTTTAGGAATATTATATTTTTTCTAGAAATTTGTCCATTTCAACTATTTTTTCAAATTTTTTGGCTTACAGTTCTTCATAGTAATTTATTACAATCCTCTGTATTTGCATGGTATCTGTTGTAATTTCTCCTCTTTCATTTCTTTTTTTAACAAAAGGTATCAATATTTCCTTTCCTTTTTAAAGATGTTATTTATTTTTAGACAGTGGGGGAGGGAGAAAGTAAGAGGGAGAGAAACATCAATGTTGGTTGCCTGTCGCACACCCCCTACTGGGGATCTGGCCTGCAACCCAGGCCTGTGCCCTGACTGTGAATCCAACCAGTGACCCTTTGGTTCACAGGCCTGCACTCAACCCACTCAGCCACAACAGCCAGGGCTCATTTCTGATTTTGTTTTTTTGGGTCCTCTCCTTTTTTTTTCTTGATGTGTCTGGTTAAAGGTTTGTCAATTTTGTTTATCTTTTCAAAGAACTTGTTCCTGGATATATTGATCTTTTGAATTGTTCTTTTAGTCTCTATGTCATTTGCTACTGCTTTGATCTTGGTTATTTCCTTTCTTCCGCGTGCTCTGGGCTTTTTTGTCATTGTTCCTCCAGTTCTTGTAGATGTAGGGTTATGTTGTTTATTTGAAATGTTTCTATCTTTTTTAGGTAGGCCTGTATCACTATGAACTTCCCTCTCAGGACTGCCTTTGCTGTGTCCCAGAAGTTTTGGACTGTTCTTATGTATCCATTTACATTTGTTTCCAGAAACTTCTTTATTTCTCCCTTATTATCATTCTTGACTCATTCATTGTTTAATAGCATGCTGTTCAATATCCATGAATTTGAGTGTTTTTGAGTGTTTTCTGTGAGGTTGGTTTTTAGTTTCAGGTCCTGTGTTCCAAGAAAATGCTTGATGTGATTTCAATTTTCTTGAATTTGCTGAGACTTGTTTTCTGTCCTATCATGTGGTCTATCTTTGAAAATGTTTCATGTGCATTTGAAAAGAATGTGTATTTTGCTTCTTTGAGATGAAAGGTTCTATATATATCAGTTAAGTCCATTTGATCTAGGGCATTGTTCAATGGCACAATATCCTTGTTAATATTTTGTTTGGAAGATCTATCCATTTTTGACACTGGGTTGTTAAAATCCCCTGTATAAGTGTGTTGCTGTCAATATCTTTCTTGAAGTCTCCAAGATTTTCCTTATATGTTTGGTTGCTCTTATTTTGGGTACAAATATGTTTATGATGTTTCTGTCTTCTTGGTGGATTCTTCCCTTGAGTTTTCTTCCCCTGAGTATTGAAATGTCCTTCCGCGTCTCTTTTTATGTATGGTCTTTTTTTTTTTTTTTTGAAGTCTATTTTGTCTGATATAAGTATTTCTACCCCAGCTGTTTTTTTTCCTGTCCATTTGCTTGGAATATTTTTTCCAACCCTTCACTTTCAGTCTGTTTAGGTCTTTTGTCCTGAGGTGGGTCTCTTCTAGGCTGCATATATGGGGGGTCATGTTTCCTTATCCATTCAGGTACCCTAAGTCTTTTGATTGGAGCATTTAATCCACCTACATTTAAGGCTATTTTTGATAGGTGCTTATTCATGACATTTTACTCCCTTCAGACCTGTGTTTCTCTCTCTCACCCTTTTTCTTCCTCTCTGTAAAGCAGTTCCTTTCGCTTACGTTTCAGTGCTGCTTTGGTGGAGGTGTATTCTTTTAGCCTTCTTTTGTCTGGGAAACTCATTATTTTGCCTTCCATTTTAATTGAGAGTCTTGCTGGGTAGACTAGTCTTGGTTGCAGATCTTTGTTTTTCATTACTTGGAATATTTCTTGTCATTCCCTTCTGGCTTGTAGTGTTTCTGTTTTGAAGTCAGCTGCTAGCCTTATTGGGGCTCCCTAGTATGTTACTTCTCCTTTCTACCTTGCTGCCTTTAAGATTCTCTCTTTGTCTTTGAGTTTTGCCATTTTAATTATGTGTCTTGTAGTGGGCCTCTTTGGGGTCCTCTTGATTGGGACCCTCTCTGTTTCCTGACTTTTCCTTTCATCAAATTAGGGAAGTTTTCCCCCATTACTTTTTCAGACAGGTTTTCTATCCCTTACTCCTCTTTTTCTTCTTTTGGTATCCTTATTATATAGATATTAATATGTTTCATGTTGTCCTGAATTTCGCTTAACCCCTCTCTATTCTTTTTTATTTTTTTTTCCTTTTCTTGCTCTTTCTGGGATTTTTTTTCTTCCTTGTCTTCCAGCTTGTTAATTCAAATCCTCTGCTTCATCTAGCCTGCTTTTGATTCCTTCTACTGTGTTCTTTAATCCAGAAAATGTATTCTTCATTTCCTCTTGGCTCTTGTCGATAGTTTCTATGTCATGTTTCATGCTGATATAGTTTGCAGTAAGTTCCTCATAGCTTCCCTGTAGCTTTTGGTAATTCTCAGTGAGCTCTTTGAGCTTCCTTATAACCACTGCTTTGAACTCAGTATCTGGTAGTTTACTTGCCTCCATTTCATTTAGTACTCTTTCTGGGGATTCCTCCTTTCCTTTCCATTGGGGGTTGTTTCTTTGTCTTCCCAATATTTGTGAGACTCTTCCTGTTTGCTTCTGCTTCTTAAATTCACCTGTTTTGACTCCCTGAGTTTGTGTTAAGGACTTCTATGGTAGGAGACCTGTGAGATTCAATGGTGTAGTCCCCTTGATCTCCCGAATTTGATGCTCTTGGGATGCTCTTTATGTTGTTCATCTTGGTTCTCTGCATGTCTTTGGGTTTTGATTGTTGTTGGGTTGTTATTCTTTGGTGGGTCCTTCCCTCCTGCTAGTTGACTGAGGTCAGTCTGCCCAATACGAATTGTATGCTATTGTGCAGATGCTTCCAGAACAAAACCACAATCCCAGAAAACAATCCCACATCCTCAAAAATAAGTCCCACCCAATAATCTCACTATCAACAGCAAATGAACCAGTATTAATAAAGGTGTAAGGAGATTAAGACTATTCTAAGAAAGGAGAGAAATAAATATAAAATCTAGTGACTTAATATGCACAAACTTGATGGATAAGAAATGAATGTTTAAAAAGTACATAGGAAAGAAAATATTGTAAATCATGGAGAAGACCACAGTGTATTTCATCTCCATAGCCTGTAGTATTTACCACTGAAATTTCTTTCTGGATCTGCCTCTGATGATATCAGATGTTGACCCCATCTGACCTTAGTTCCACACTTCCAGAGATCTACTCTCTGTGGCTGTCTCTTTCAGTTGTTAATTTGTCACTCTGCACTCAGCAGTCAGATTTTAGCACTATAGGGCAGAGAGAATTCCTCCTGGTATCTGGGCTATTGTTTCCCCTCAAGCTGCTGCAGCTCAGAGGGGAGTGGTCTGCCTTAGCAGGATGGCTGCTGCTGTATGGGGGATGACTCAGCACCAGGGTTCCAGAAGCTATTCTCTCAGTTCTGTCACCAAAGCTTCTGTCCCCAGTCATCCTCATGTGTCTCTAGCCCACTCTGCCCTCATCTTTGGTGGATCCTAGGGTAAGTTGCTACAAATGAAAAGTTGTGCGTTGGCCCTTTAAATGGCTCTTTGTGTCTCCAGCTGACATTTGTGGGAGAGCGCAATCCTTCTGGTTGTTATCTGTGTATGTTTTAGTTTCTGGTGCTCTAGTCTGGAGATCCCAGCTTAAGGTTTAGACCCCGCTCTTCTCAGGGGAATGTAATCAGTTGCTTAATTATCCCTTTGGCGCTACCACCTGTGGGTACTGAGCTACCCTTCCTGAGTCTCCACCACACTGTAGTTTTGTTAAACTATTAATTTAGGTTGAGCCTATGATCAGCTAAAACTAGAGATTTTTGTTTGTTAGCTTGTTTCTTTTTTAAGAAAAATATTTATTCACTTTTAGAGAGAGGGAAAGGGTGGGAGAAAGAGAGGGAGAGATAACCTCTATGTGAGATAGAAACACTCATCATATGTGTCGAGACTAGGGGATAGACCCATAACCCAGGCATGTGCCCTGACTAGGAATCCAGCCTGTGACCTTTTGCTTTGCAGGATGATGCCCAACCAGTGGAGCTACAGTGGTCAGGGCTTGTTTTCCTTCCTTCATTCCCTCCCTCCCTCCTTCCTTCTTTCTTTCATTCTTTTTTCTTTTTAAATGTAAACTGCCTTTAAATGAAGTTTTCTCTCATGTACTCATGTACAAATCTTTTAGACCCAGTATTATGGGTTGAATTGTGTACCCCACCAAAGAGGTTGAAGTTCTAAGCCCTAGTGCCTATGAATGTGACCATATTTGGAAACAGGGTCTTTGCGATTGGTTAAGATGAGATCATTAGGATCGCCAGTCCAATATGACTGGTATCCTTACAAGAAAGGAAAATTTGGACATAGAGACAGACATGCATAAAGGGACGATATTGTGAAGACAGGGAGAAACCATCTACAAGCTGAGGAATGCCTGAGGCTGCCAGAACCTAGGAGAGAGGAGTGGGACAGGTTCTCTCTCAGCACTCTGGGAAGGAACCAACTCTGTTAGCATTTTGATTTTCAACTTCTAGCCTCCAGAAATGGTAGACAATACATTTATGTGGTTTGAGCTACCAAGTTTGTGCTTCTTTGTTATGGCAGCCCCAGAAAAGTAAAACACCCAAGGTACAATTTAAAAATTTTTTCATTTGGAGATAATAGATAATAACAGGAAGTCACAAAGATAACATAGAGGGGTCTCATGTATCCTTTATTTAGTTTCTCTAATGGTTACATCTTATGTAATCATAGTACAATATCAAAACCAGCAATTTTGCATTCATCCAATGTATGTATGTTGTACTACGTCACTTTGTCATAATCATAGATTCTTGGAATTCAGTCAAGATATGAAACTAGTCTGTCACCACAGAGATTTACCTCATCTCACCCCTTAACAGTCATTCCCACTTACCTAACCCTCCCCCCAATCCCTGACCCTTGGGCTGTTTCCATTTCTATAATTTTGTCAGTTCAAGAATGTTACATTACTGAAGGTGTGTGATTTTTTTGAGGTTGGCTTTGTTCACTCAGCAGAATGCCCTTGAGATCTCCCCAGGTTCTTCCTTGTATCAATAGTTGATGCTTTTTTATTTCTGAATAGCATTCCAGGGTATGTGTGCACCAAGGCTGTTTAACTGTTCACTGGTTGAAGGGCATTTTAATTGTTTTCAGGTTGTAGCTATTCCTGATAAAGCCTCTATGAACAATTGTGGACAGGTTTTTCTGAGGACATACATTTTCACTTCTCTGAGACAAATGTCCAGGAGTGTAATTGCTGGGTCAGATGGTAAGGACATGTCTGGCATTTTAAGAGACTGCCACTCTGTTTTCCAGAATGACTGTGTTATCAGTTCTAAGCACCAATGTATGAGAGGCTCAGTCTCTCTGAATCCTAATCAGCATTTAGTATTGCTACTATTTAGCTATCTAGTAAGTGTGTAGTAATATTTCACCTGCAGACCTATTCAATTTTTGAAGTTAATCATATTGTTGTATTTCACATCTATATAAGTGCATTTTTCTAGCCTTTCATGATTCTCTTACATCTGTATTTTGCTATATTGGCTCTCTTCCAGTAAGCATGATATTTGAAAGAATACAGATCTGACTTCAGTTATCTGCTTCATCATCTGTGATCTGTGTATCTTTGAACATCCTGCTTAACCTCTTTGAGCTTTGTTTTCTCCTTCTGTAAAAGTGTTGCTCTAACTCATACTGTAAATATGAAATAAGATAATGTATGTGTGGTGTTGAGTGGATGGCACACCCCCAGTAGATGCTACTTTTTTTCCCTTCTGTGTTTTCAACTCAATAAAAATATAGACCAGAACAAAAAACATTTAGAATCTAGAGGTAACTACTAGAGACCTCTTTTCATTAATTAACCAGATAAATTAATATGTATCTAGAAAATATTTTCATTTAGATTATAAAGCCTGAGGAAATTTTCCCTTTACCTTTTAGATTATAGCCTGGGAAAATTTTCATTTTATTTTCACATTGTCAGACCTTTAAAATGGGAAATATAGAGCATAATCTGGTAGAAAACATGCAATTGGTGTATAAATTCTGACTCAGATCTTTGTAGCTCAGACATGGAAGGCTTTTGGAAAAGCTGAGGGATTTTTTTGTGGTCATTCAGGGTATGATGATCAGAGCTAAAGTCTTTGGAAGTATTCCATGCAGGGGATCTTGCTTGCTGGAAGTTCAGATTGGAGTAAGTGGGTAGGAATTTTGGTGATATTTGATAGCATTAGGCCAAGGGACTCAGGGTTAGAGACATCAAGCCTCAACTTCCAGACCTCTTGCTCCATGAGGTAGGTGCTGAGATGGATCTACGCACACAGAAAATAGTGGCAACAAGAAGAAAACTATAGCATATTTTCAAAGTTCTGATGAGATGACTAGAGCGGTGGGCACAAGGCCCAAAGAATTTTGCCCTCTGCTGTCCTCCATCTAACCGCAAACTGGAATGTTCTGGGTCTAAGGTATACCTGGCTGGACTATCACTTTTTCATAAAAAAGGAAAAACCACATTCAAATGACATTATACTTTAGTCCTCAAATTATACATATGGTTTTTTATGTAGAAGAAAATGGAGAAGAAAACTTGCCTTAAAAATCATCTACCCATGCTTAAAAAAGGAAAGTGGACAGTTTTGAGTTTTGACTGCCTACTATTTCCTTACCAAATATATATGTGTAAGAAACATTTTCTTTTTCTTCTTTTCATATAAATGTGACTTTTAATTAAAAAGAAATACATGTGCCAAAATGGCATGGTAAAGTACTCAAGAACTATGAAAATGAAAAGTAAGTCTTCTTGATTCTTCAGATCTCCAGTCTACCTTCCGTAAGGCAATAAATAAATTTAACAGATATTTTTATGGGCCATAATGCTGGATGCTGGAAATACAAGGCTAACAAAATACCCATGGGCTCTGCTTTTAGAGTTCTAAGGGAGAGAGAAACCTGAACGTATAATTACAGTCAAGTGTGCTCTGATAGGGAAGTTCAGGGCAGTCTCAGATCTTGGAGGAGAGAAGCATGCATGGTAATTTAATGAACGAGAGGCAAAGTAAATTGCCCAAAGTCACAGAGTTTGTAAATTATAGAGACAGGAACCAATGTGTTTGAACCAATGTGTTTGAATCCAAGCCCACATGCTTTCTGGGAACTGCTTGCTATTATAAGTGGGATATTCCATTTTAAGTTTCACTTTATATAATGTCTCAGGAAAGAAGTTTAGTAGCAAGAGGGGATTTCCCAGATACACAACATAGTGCTGGAAAAATTGATTATTAATAGTGATTTCATGGAAAATTCCATTTTTCTTTAATATTTTACTTGGTAGATTTCCAAGGGTGTGGAGAGATATGTTACTAGTAGTTCAGTCTGCATTTAAAACTTTCAGCCCTGAATTTAGCAGAATATTTTGAGCAAAATATATTAATGTTTGAAGGCAATACACCGACTTATACTTTTTTTTTTTTTGCTTTAGGAAGTGGCCATGTGAAAGAGGTTGTAAGTTCAGTGCCCTTTGTAGCATCCTGTTTTGGGCAGGCAGAGGCAAAGTTGTGGAGGCAGAATAGCCCATGTAGGTCAGGTCATAAGAGGCAGACTGGTGTGAATGAAAACTATGACTGAAGCAGGACTGCAACATCAGCATCTGAACAAGTTGCCAGAAAGTGCTTGAAGTTTTATTGGGAAACAAGGGACACTCAGGAAGCATCTTTGACTCAATTTTCACGAATGTTAAAAGGAATGGCATTGTCTGCCCTGCCATGGCGGCCTTGTTGAACGACTCCAGGGGGCACTGTTCACACTGGGAGTGCCATTCACATGGAGTCCATGATCAGTGGGACCACTAATTGTGTTCAGTGTGGGGCCTATGGCCTGCTTGCCTTTTAGGATTGTTCTGGGTGGCTCAAGATAGACGATGACTGTAAAAGGACTTTATAAACCATAAAGCTGTCAATATATGTCAATAATTACAATCATAGTTGCTATTTTCCTGGCCAGCCCTGCCCTTTGAGCATTCTTACCTAGTTTGAGAAAGAGGAACATACCCCTGTTACAAGCTGGGAGCTGGCCTGGCACTCACAGTAAATCTGTGAGATCCTGTTGAATATAAACATGTTTAGAGAACACTAGCTTCACGTAAGACCACTTTGTGACTGTGGTGGAACAAGTAAAATATAAGGCCACTGAACACACAAATAAGAAATAATCCAAAAAAAAAGAGCAAATATCACCTTCCCTGGCTAATAATGAGTGACTGATTGCTTTACCAACTGCAGCTTTAGCTCAATTTCATTCCTCTCAGTGCCTAAATAAGAATTATTAAGATGCTCAATCAGAGAATTACCAGACGGCATCCAGGGCAGGGAAGATTCTCACTTTAAGAATGCTCTCTAAATTACCTAAAACAAGTCCTAATCTTGTAGTATTTTATTCCTAATATCCCCTTACTGAGATGCTCCATGCTTCCCCATGGTGTACCTTTGTCCTTGCAGTGAGTCAGGAAACCAGCTTTCTAGAATGGCAGTTGTGCCCCTGGTGGTCTTTGGCTAGAGGACATTGACAAGTTCATGGAGCAATTATTGCCCACCCAGGAGCCCTTGTGTCTGCATCTCAGTCATTTAATACCAGAGCACTATGCGCTATCATTGTCATTTTGCAGATGCAAAAACTGAAGCACAGAGATGTTAGTTACTTTTGTAAGGTCCCATCGCTATTTTGTGGCAGAGCCAGGATTTGAACCAAGGAAATTATATTGCTGCAGCCTGAATCTGTTCAACTGCTCTCACAAAGTGAGACTTCCAAAAGATGGAGTGTGAATTACGTTACACCTCAACATTGTTATATGAAGAGTTATTTTATATGTGAGCAAGGATATCTTTTAAAGAAGTTTAGTCTAGCAATCAAAATATTGATGTGTCTCTTTAGTAATAGTTTACTAAAGTCTTTATATCCGTCATTTTTATCCTTTAGAAATTTTTTTCATTGTAATAACATTTTGACTTGGAATATATTGATATTAACTGAACGATTCTAGCAGAAAAATATGGGGCTTTGGAATCAGTTCATATGAGTTAGAAGTCTCCTCCTTCACTAACCAAAGTGCATTGGTTATTATGTAATTGTTGGTATTATGTAATTCCTACGAGCCTTACTCACTTCCTTCATCCATTAAATAGTGAAAGAATACCTTTCTGAAGGCTTATGAGAATTAAGCAGGATTATGTGCATAAGGCTATACACAATAAAAATTAATTTTCTTTCTCAAAATAAAGTTTTTGGGGCCTTGCCAATTTTAGTTTAAGTGAGAGTTATCAACTTGGTAAGATTGTCAAGGCTGGCTTATGAAATATTGGAAGGTGATTTGCAAATCACAAACTGTGTAGCCATGCTTTGGTTTCAAATGTGATCTCCATGAAGACAAGGGCCCGATCTGTTTTGTTCAGCACTGCCTAGGACAGTGAATGAAGGTGGTGACAATCCACCCCTGTCACTGTAGGCCATGGAAAGATGCTGTTAGGACCAGGTGAAGACTGCAGTTCTTAGGTGAAAAGCATGCAGAATTATTTGGCTTGCTCATTTCAAGTTTCAGTTTTTTCAAAGTGACAAGTTCATGTTTAAAGGCCATTATAGATTACAGAAGTAAAGTTATGGAAAAAGTATCAGATTAAAAAAAATCTTTGCAGCCAATAGTCCAATAGTTTTCTAAATTCTAGACTGTGTTCAGTGCAGTAGTAGTTTCTGTCACCTACTTAAAAAATTAAAATTTTATTGCATATTTTAAAATAATATGTGTACAAGTGCAAACATTGGATGAAAGATATTTTGTTTCAAGTATAATTAGATATTAAGTTTATTCCTCTTAGTAGACTTAGTCATAATTGTCGTCTGATTGAATGACTAAATGAATCTCCTTAAAAACTGACTATGGAATTGAAATACTAACTCCTTACAGATGAAAATGTCTTACATTCTTCCAAGTAAAATATTAAGACAACCTTGTGTTGTAACTGTTATCCCTGCTGAGATATGATGGGGCTAATAAGTGGTATTATTTATCCAAAGTTCAGAACCAACTGAGAAGTAAGCAAAAGAGCAGTGGAGATGGATACCAAAATGTGAACTTTATTCTGAAATTTGGAGAATGTGATTTAGAGCTGCTGGCAAGTGGGCTTACTAATCCTGTATCCACCTAATTATAAGAAGAATAAACCAAGCCTTCCCCATGGAGTCTGCCCTGTCAGTGTGTTATGTGGAGGAGCTGAACATATTGTGAAGCTAGAAGAGTCCAAAGAGAAAGAAAAGAGAAAGCAATCAGCCACTATATTCCCAAACCCACAAGTCAGGTAAGATGCTTCTCCTCCCCTAGGATGGAGTACAGGCAGGTGTGGAGGGGCGACTGATGGGCAGCAGGGAGCTAGCTGTGTTATTCCAATGAAAGGATATCTCCTCCAGTGGTAAATAAAGTATCTGGAATGGTGGGATGGTGGTAAAGATTCTCCACGACACCTTCCATTTTAACAACGTGGAAGCTGAGCCTAAGAGCAAAGTACTAGCTTCAAGTACCCTAAGTGGAGGTGGTAGGACTGGGAACAAAGCAGAGGTCTTGTCCGAGAAGTCCATGGTACGGTCTCCCAGAGTTACAGTGGAAATGTGTCCTGGGTATGTAAAAGTGCAGCCAAATGGCACAAAAATTGCAGCTTTTTTCATATTTGCTTTCTGATGAGGTGATGACGTCGAGTGGTGGGTGCATCAACCAAATTAAGTGCCTGAGACACGCAGTCATTAAGAAGTGCGTATGTCTGTGTATGACACAAGTACTGAATAGAAACACTGTGCAGAGGTTCTGTGATGTTCACACTGAAGAGTGGAGGTTACTAAAGAGGCAGTGCCTGGGGAACAGAATCACGGTTATTTCGTGGAGTGAAGACAGTTGAGAAGAACGGTGGGAGGAGGTGGTGTGGAAGTGTAGGTCACCGGGAGAATCATTGTTGACATGACAGATGGGAAGAAAGCTACTCCTAGAAACTCCTGGCACATTTTAGGGAGGGCTGCGAAGTGCCAAGGTGGGAGGTGTCTTTTGGGACCATGTGGGCTGCTCTCCACGCTGAAGCCTGTGTGCACCCTCTTATCCCCAACCCCAGGGGCACGCATTTTAAGAGCTGGTGCCATTGTATTGGTTTGCAGTACCTTACCTGTAATTCGTGAGTAGATGGGCAAAGGCTCTAGAAATCTCTGCAATACTTTCTTGGCCTTAATTACTCATATAAAAACATCTTAATAGGGTTATGCTTTGTTGCAGTCTCTATTTTAACACCCATGGTAGCTATCGTTGCTGGAAATTGCTTTTCCTCATTTGTGAGGATTACGGTAGGAATGAAAGAGATGACACACTTGGAAATGCGTCATGAATGTGATGTATTAATTAATTTCAGTTCTGAATCATGGCTCGACGCTAAGTTTCTCTTAATTCTGGTTCCAGGTCATTTGAAGGTGAATACTGTGCTAGGTACATGCAGAAAAACACAGAATATTTCCCGCCTCCCAGGAGTTTCAAGAAAGGAGAGAACAGGTTTTGGAGGCTTAGCAATCATTCCATCCTTGGATATTTCCCTTTTGACATAGCTTCTAAAATTAATCTTTTGTGAGGAGCTCAAGGAATATTTCTGCACTAATGTAAGACAAGCAGATAAAGTAAACGAATGTAAACGCTTTCATTCACGCAATGTAGCCTGTGATCTCACACATGAAAGTGGGTGAAATGCGTGAAGCACAACCAAACTGGCTCTTAGGATCTGGCTGCACAGTGAGTTTGGCTTATTATCTCTCCTGCACCTGCTCTAACTTGCATTTGTTTATATAATCTCATGTATAACATCTGACCTCTTAACAAAAGTTTGACACTATGACTTTGAATGCAGTTAAGTCACAACTTGATTAAGTAATCATTTTCTAATGCAACTCTTACTAAACATCACAACAGTGAAAGAATTCTGAAGCCTCTATTTGCCTGAGTCTCTGTTCACAGCACTAATGCAGCCGATTGGCTGCCTAGGTCTGTGGGGTGCTTGCTTTGACGGTTGAGCTTCCCCACGCCACAAAGAGAGCTTACATTAGTCTTCAGAAAGTGCAGAGGTTCAGCATCTGCCCGCAAAACACTGATGGAGTTACTTCATTAGTTAGCTCTTAAAAACAAAACAGCTAGATGACAATAGGATACCTGTTGATCTATGAGATAAAAATTCCCTTGGAATTGCATACTAATTTGAGAAGACAAATACTGCTCCCTATCCTCTGGTTATGACATGGAACCTGGGGTGGGGATGAGGCCCGCGGGAAGGCATTGGTGAGCCAGGGCCCTGAGTGGGGCTGGGTTGCGTGAGCCTTGGGACTCTATGGCTGACTATGGATACTGGGCGTGAATGACATCATCCTGTGAGACTTCTGAGTCAGGTCTGTAGTAGGTCCTCATCTAAGTTGGATGGATGTATAAAAGGAATATGAAATGCTTGGGTGCCGAGCTTTTGATGCTTAGCATGGCGTAGATTGACAGAGCAAAGGAACAATTTTTAGACAAAGAGAAAATTGCTAGAGTGTCTTTACTTGGGGGGTGGGCAGAATGGAGGAGGGTTTATCCTACCTTCTTTGTGTGCCCAGATGAGATGCCTAGTTTACTATATGGACTTGGGGTCAGCATAGCCAAGCAGCACTGCGCTGAGCACATGCACAGGGCTCCTGTGGAGCCACCATGGCCACGAATTGAATCAATGACTTGGTCTCTGGCACAGCGCGACAGCTGCCAGACTCTTCGGGTAGTGGGGCGGGGGGCAGGCCCCTCACCACAGGTAGAGAGCTGGGAAATATATTAACTTACTGAAAATGGAGTTATTCATGGTGCACTCGGTGAGTGCTAGCATTGTTCTAGGTGCTGCAGACACAGCAGTGAAGAAGAGACAGAGTCGTGGCTCTGATGTATGGTTTTGTTAATGTGTGTTTGTGGAAGTCCAGGATGGAGGTAGAGGGGGTGTCGTAGATCACAGAGATAATAAAGAAGTGTATGTGTCTGGTTGGTTGAGATTCCTTTCCTGGCATATCGTTTGGACGTCCCACTAATTAGCTGGTTCTTCTCCTGAAGGTGGTTTTAGCTCCCAGAGCAGGCCTCATGTCCTGTCTCCTATACTTCATATTCCGGGGTCTCTCTTCTTACTCTTTGAGACAGAGGATGGAGAGAAAATGCCACTTTCATCTTTCTCTTACTGGATTAGGGAGGAGTTATACTTTGGGATTGTGGTGCTGAGTCACTCTTTAAAGTTGAATTGTTTAAATGAGGTGAAAGGCTTTAACAGGAACCTAATAAAAAAAACAAACAAACAAGCACAATATAACCAAAGACACTGAAACTGAGAAGGGGTTGATAGTCACCAGAGGGGAGAGGGGAGGGAATTTCAGGGGGAAAGGGGAAGGGTTTGGAGCAACAAGTATAAAGGTCACATGGACAAAAACTAGGGGAGTGGAAATGGGAGGGGGTGGGGAGGGCTGGGGTGGTGGGCTGGGATGGGAGCAAAAGACAGAAAACTGTACAAGAACAACAATTAAAATAAATTAAAAAAATAAATGAGGTGAAAGGTTATTTTGTGTAGAACAAATAAAAATTACTCTTTAACTAAATTTCAAAATATCCAACTTCTGACATAAACTGCTTTGCAAAAGGTGAACACAATGACGTTTTTTCCCTAGTAGATTAAGATGCACCAAAATCTTGTTCTTTTCTGTTCTTTTCCTTATAATGCCAAGTATGGGTTTTGTTTTTAGAGAACTCAAAGTTCCTTGTGGAAAATTAAGGAATCACTCTAAGGAGTTGGAATGACATACCAGAAAGTATTTCCTTATGGTTGGGGGCTTGTGATGAGTAGGCTGGGCATTCTTTACAAACACCGGAGTGGAGGATGGGTGACAATTTGGCAGTGTTGTAGGTACCGTCACTCATCAGGGACCGAGTCATATTCTTCAGCTTCTCAGAACCCAGTGGTGGAACGGCAGGGCGGCAGCAGGGGCCAGAAGAAATTCCCAGCATGAGGGACTTGCTTAGGTAAAGCCTCTGGATGGGGACTCATTATACTTTCTCTTGCTTCCTCCTGCTCTCCTGCCATTTCTGCCTTCGTTTGCTGATTTTCTAGTCCTGTTCCTGGCCGATTTTGCCACCTCACATGTTTGAACCTCAGATATTTGTCTTTAATTTTTTATTCCAACTCATTTCTTATATGTCTTTCATTCTTTTCCTTTATTTTGGTAACTCCTCTTCAGTAAGTTTTTTCCTGCTTCAATAAAGATTACTCTAAATTCAGCTAAAACAGTAAAGTAAGTATTACCTTATGTATGTTGGCATTTACTGGACATTATACATGTATATATCTTTACAAGGACAAGATGTTTAATTACTTGTGTTTTAACTTGTGGTTAAATACATCCAGAGCTGTATGCAACAGGTGCTCATGGAAAACGCCAGTGAGAACAATTTTACCTGAACCGCAGTCTCTCCTGTGACTCCTCAGAGCTTCTTTTTGGCGACCTTGTCATAGAGGTGCGTGTGCCAGCAGCACTGGAGACCTGGGGCCTCTCAGATGTTCATTCAGAGTCTCAGGCCCTGCCCATTCTTACCGGAGCAGAAAGTTCCCAGGTGATTCATACCCACAAGAAACCCTGAGAAGCACGGTGTCAAAGGACACACAGAGACCTGTGACTTCTCTGCTAGAGGACCATCGGTTGCCAGAATTTCATAATGAAATGCCATGATTTAACGTATCAGAGAACAGAACTGAAGCCCACCTTGGTGGCCTCAAAGAGCTAATGTCATGTGGCACAAAGTGCAATCCAAGCCGGTGACTCAGACACAGGAGAGTAGGAGGTGTAAGTGGAGCAGGATCGTGAGCACTTCCATACTGCTCTCAGCAGGGTGACTGCTGCCCCTGGTGCAGCGCCTAAACAATAGTGTTCCCTTTGTCTTCACTTGTGTGCCTGACCAGCAGGAGAGGCTAGACGTGTATAACCAGTTCATCTTACAGACCTAGTTCAGAGAAGACTATGCAGACAGCTCCCTGGTTCCTCTGTGACACAGCTGGCAGGAGTCCGACATTCTCCAGGTGCCTTTGTGAGTCACTTTGCTGAGTTATTTGTGAGCCATCACACACTGGCTGTTAACAGCGAGCATATTTGGAGGTGAAAAGACTGGTGTACCTGAGCCCATTCAATTGTAGGTATTGTATTTGATGAGGATTTGCTTTCCTGGTACAATGTGTTATCATCACTGCTTTTTATATTATTTTTGGCTTGCATTTAGAGCCCTCTGTTGCAAAGTCAAGTGAAGCCATTCTTCGGCACTTCCTTCTGCAGTTAGAAGTACAGCAAATGTTGTTACTATTCTCCACGTACCTCCTCGTGACTGGTGGAGTTCAGGCCATGGGTCAGGTGATCAGGCATTATTTTCAAGTAACTTGGCTGAAAGGCTATGCTTTGGGGTCTTTAGGGAAATGCTCTGCTTTTTTTGGTAGGAGAATTGGTAAAAAAAATACTACCTTGTGGAAGACAAAGAGGGCGTTAAGAATGTAGAGAGTTTTTAAAGATTTTATTTATTTATTTTCAGAGAAAGGGAGGAAGAAAGAGGGAGAGAAACATCAATGTGTGGTTGCCTCTCACGTGCCCCCAAATGGGGACCTGGCTCACAACCCAGGCATGTGCCCTGACTGGGAATTGAACCAGTGGTTCACAGGTCAGTGCTCAGTCCACTGAGCCACCATCAGCTAGGGCAGAATGCAGAGTTTTTAATCAACTTTAAGAAATGTTGTGAAGAGCCAGAACTGTGATGCTCCTTACAAGGGGCACTGCATGAATCCTTGTTCACTGTTCTTTGATCCTCCGTGGTCGGTAATGGGGTGAGGAGCTGTTGGACAACTAGGCTCCTGTCCTCAGCCCTGAGTTACTAATCACTGTTGCCACCACCCTGGCCCCCAGGGAGCATGTCAATGTGCCATTCCATGGTTAGCACCCAGGCCTAGCTTAGGGCATACAGCTGTCCTGAACTGACCATGGCACAGACTCTGGAGTCACAGCAGAGATTAACAATGGGATGAGTGACACTCAGTCACCAGAGGAGGCTGCTGTGCAGGGTGGACAGCACCCATCCTCCCTCATAGGATACTGGGAACAGGGGCAGGGAGGGAGGTTTCTTCCTTAGTCCTCCCAGGCTGCTGCCCGTGTGTCCATTTGTGCCTTGCTGGTGAGGAGCAGGGTCTCTGATGATTGAATACTCACTTCTTCATTGCTATGACCTCAGAGGCTTACCTGGTATTCAGGGAGGGGCCTCATGAAGATTGTGTTTTGCGACTTGAAATAAAATACCCTGAGAGCTTAGTCTCCCATCACGGCTGTTTTAAGTGGAAAATTGAGGAGGCTACAAATATTTAAAAGGCAAGCAAACAACCGAACATCGAAAAAAGAAAAAAGAATAACATATAAACCAGTATTTCAATCCTAGGCTTTCATACCGAGAAAGGTTTCTCAGAACGGGCTGTTCCGTGATGTATTTATGTTCGTGGTCAGGTGGTGATGGTGGCTGAGTCTATGCGGCCTCCTCGCATCCTTTTTCTCAGACCTTCATTTGTCTTCTATGCTGTCTTCCCTGGGAAGTACTGACTGTATAACTCCTCAGTTCATGTGGGCACAGGTGGGCTCACATGGACCCATTTTTGGAATTAGTGTTATGCATGCCGTCTTCTGGGCATTATTAAGAAAGCACCTAAAATGAAAACAAGATAGAGGACTCAGCTTGGAGCGGTGCTTTCTGAGTGAAACCCAGTTTCCCAGCCATGCTGCTGGAACTGTCTGTGGTGATGCTCAGTACCGGCCCTGGGCCCAGCCACACGCGCAGATGGATCTGGAGGTGGACACAGGACCTGGGCTTGGAGCAAGAACTGGTGACCCTTTTGTGGCTAACAGTGGAGGACCATCAGCTTAGGCTAGACTTTGAGACCCGAATCTTCCTGCCCCTGATTAATTATGGGACGGAGCTGTCTTCTTTTCCTCCCACACTGCTGTCCCCTCATCTCTGTGTGTAGCCTTTTTGTCCTCTCAGGGGCATCATGGTGAACCCTGCTCCCTGACCTACTTTTAGTATCATATTGAAGATGTAAAAAATGTATTTTCCATTTCTTTTTAACTTTATTCCCTTTAAAGTTTGCAAAGCACTTACACACATACCTTATTTCATTAGTGTTCTAAATTTACTTTTTATAGATTTCCTTCAAAGACCACAGAACAGAGTTTTCTTTGATTTTAATATGCATCTCTCCCATCCATTTTTGGAGAGATGAGTGATAAAATAGAAGAAAATTCAATTATGTCACATATTGACTTATCACATGTGTCGAATTGCATGTAATTCAGATTGTGTGAATACATATATTTGACCTCCTCCTCTAAATGACCAAATGTCCTAACATGTACTCCTTCCAGAGGTTCCTTGATTGCACAATTCCTATTTGTACAAGTTTCAGATTTGCAGTATATTTCTCAAAGATGTTCTTCCTTACTAATTAATGCTCCATAAGGTTTTTCAAATACTTCCCTGGGATTCCTGAACTTTTCATCAGTCTGTATTTGAAGGATAGATGCCAACTGAAAGTCAGACTTGTCTTCCTCAGCTGATGGTGCCCCCTGTTAAGAAATTGTATTTATAACGATGGACCTCTTGTTTGTGCTAGCTTATTGTTAATTCACCTGTAAGTATCTACTGAGTGTCTGTTGTACAACCCGCTGTTTCAGGGGATACAGAAGTGAGTAATACATACAAAAATCACCTGTTCTCCCCTAGCCCCACCTTGGAGTTCACATTTCGTGGGAGGAGACAGACGATAAAATAAAGTGTAATAAGTGTTGTGAATAATAATAATGCAGATGGTGGGGGTATTGGAGAGTTTGAAGTGATAAACAGGGCACTCTGGGCAGAGTCACTAAGAAGGTTATGATTGAACTAAGGTCTGAGAGGGGAAACAGACATCTCAGGGCACATTCAGGTGGAAGGCACGACAGGTGCAGAGGCCCTGAGAAAGAAATCAGCAGGGCCTGTTCCAGGTTAGTAAGGAGGCCTGGTTATGAGGCCTGGTTATTAGGCCTGAGAGAGAAGGAGGTGATAGTGGGAAATGACATTGGAAGGTAAGCGGGTGCTGGATCGGTTAAGGCATGGCAGGCCATCACATGGACTCTGAGTATAGTTTGTAGGTAACGATGGTCCTCACGTGTTTTAAAAGGACCGTTGTGAATACCACATGCTCCATCTCACTTATACTTCTGGGATCATTTCTCATATAAACTGCAGCCAAGCACTTATTTTAGGACCTAATTTGGGAAAATCAAATTAAGCAACTCAGAAGCCAGGTTATTCAAAGTATCATTCGCAGGGACATTTAAAAGATAATAGTAATGTTGGAGCAAATAGTCATCCAGGAATTATAGCCTACCAGGTCAGGGGGCATTACTTAGCCTGTGCCTGGCACTTAGTAAGGATTTGGAGCATGTTTACTGAACGAATAATACCCGGACACACAGATCCTTCGTGCCCCATTGTTGTGAATTTTAGTTTCCTACCTTAGGGACTCCCTGAAGAGTCATCCTGAAGCCCACTGTGTGATATTCATACCACACTGGCCTGTCTGGTAAGAATGCTGACACAGATCTAATGGTAGGGTAAGGCCAGAAACTGCTGCTGAACAGAAAAATTATTATGCTACCTTGACTTTTCTATGAGAGGAAAGGTCTGGATGTTTACTAGAAACTATCAAACTAGAACCATTCTGTGTAGCTGGGGAACTGTAGAAAACAGCCCAAGCTTAGGGTAAGGTGATCTTCCTTACTAACTATCTTCAGATGTGCCCAGATAACCTTTTCCTGGGGTAATTACGTTCACAGGATAATTTCATAAAATGTTGGAATCTTTCCATCATTTCACTTCTTTTGTATGAAAGGGCTTAAATTAATGAAATGTTACTGTAAATCCATTAAGAAATACATTTTCAGCCTTAATATTTGTTTTCTCCTGATGCATACCCAAATGGTTCCTGAAAATGAAATAGGGTATAGGAGTTGATTAACTTTACACATCATCTCTAAATGAAATGTAGCATATTTATGGGGAGGTAGTTGATTAATACTGAACAGAAAAAAACAGGAAGTGATAGAAATGTTCACCAAAGAGTTACAATTGCAATGCTGAGTTTCTAAATGCAATGGCTTTTCTTATCTTCCTAATGAAAATTGTCATTAGGAAGATGGCAGAAGTGGGCTGTTACTGCTAGTTATGAAATAAGACTGGAAACATTTGAGAATATCTTCATAAAATTGTATTTATTGGTAGAACATAAAGTGATCTCATTCATGCTTTAGAGGAACTCTAACAGGCATGTTAAATATGACATATTCTGCTATATTATTCTAATACTTTAAAGCATATATACAGCATAGACAATTTGTTTTTTTAATTTTTTTCCTTACCCAAGGATATTCATTGATTTGAGACAGACAGACAGACAGACATTGATTGGTTGCCTCCCATACGTGCTTTTATGGGGGATCGAACCTGAAACCTAGGTATGTGCCCTAACTGGGAATGGTACCTGCAGCCTTTTGGTGTACAGGACAATGCTCTAACCAACTGAGCCACCTTGCCAAGGCTAGAACCTTTGTTTTTAAATGGATGAGTACCATGGAACATGGATGGAAAGTGGGAAAAAAAAAACACTTTACAATTAAAAATTTAACTTTATAGTTTTTATAACTAAAAGAATGGTATAGACCCCAAAATACAATTTGGTGTATCTTTCTATTGTAGTGATACAGTTGCTCATATTCACAAATGGCTTAAGTTTTATGATTCATCTCTGTTGTTTCATTTTTGTCTTGTTCATTAATAGAAATGAAAAGGTTAGTAAGAATTTATATCCAAAGTCAGAGAACCAGTTGTTAAACTTTACAACACATCACTGTGTGTTTCCCCCTCTCTGCCCCCATTTCAAGCACCCAGGCTCTCATGCTGAGTGTCCTGACCTGTGCTGAAATCTCTGATAACTGTGCCGAGATGCCAGGCCTGTTTTCTAGAATGGGTGTTCACACTTGCTGCACGGTGACTTCCTCCTCCTCCTCCTCCTCCTCCTCCTCCTCCTCCTCTTCAACTCTGCAGAGTATGTTTCAGCTTCTTCTCTTGAAGAGATAAAATGTAATTTCTGGTACATCAGCCCACAGTATCTAGGTGTGTTTTCAATGCGCTGTACACAAGCTGTAGGGAGAACATTCCAGTGCCATAATTAATCATAGAAAGATCATCTCCTGATTCAGTAAAATCACTTACAGAATCCCTTGGGTGTGAACCGATGGAACTCAGAGCGTGGTCTGGAAGGAAGGCATAGATAAGAGCAGGTTGGAGTTGCTTGAATGAGAATTGAGGGGATGTCATAGACATGGGGAGGGGTGGGGTGGGAGCTCTTACTTCCTAGCAGCTTATTTCTTGCTGGAGTGAGGGTGAAGAAACATCATTTGGAAGCACGGTGGGAAGAAGTGGTAGAGGGATAAAGGGTTTCTTCACCTATGTGGCGTGGTGGCTTGGGACAGCTTTTAAACAACAAAAAAAGGGTTATCTCAGAAGGCCAGAGAACATGGAGACATGACACTGGTTAAATACATCCATACAGACTTCTGGCCAAGATGGAGGTGCAGGTAGATACACTGCATCCTCACACAACCAAAAGAAGGACAACAACAAATTTAAAAACAAAAAAACAGCTAGAACTGACAGAAAACTCAAACTGTATGGAAGTCTGACAACCAAGGAGTTAAAGAAGAAACATTCATCCAAACCAGTAGGAGGGGTGGAGATGGGCAGCTGGGTGGAGAGGACTCCCAGCAAGGTGGCGGCTGGTGGGATAGGTGACTGGTGGAGCCTGTAGTCCTACATTTGTATACAGATAAACCAGGAGGGACAACTGGGAAATGAGACAGACCTCATAACCCACCGTACCAGTGCAGGGAAATAAAGTCCCCAAACCTCTGACTGAGAAGACCTGTGGGGATTGAAGCACCAGGAGAAACCCCCAGCCTCACAGGAGAGTTCATTGGAGAGACCCACAGGATTCTAGAACATATACAAACCCACTCACCTGGAATCAGCACCAGAAGGGCCCAATTTCCTTGTGGGTAGTGGGGGAAGTGACTGAAAGCTGGCAAAGAGCTGAACAAGTGGCATTGTTCCCTCTTGGACCCCTACCCCACATACAGTGTCACAATGCAGCAACTCGGGTTGCTCCTTCCTGGCAAATACCTAAGGCTCTGCCCCTTACAACACGACTGTCAAAACAACAACAACAAAAAATGGTCCAAAAGAAAGAACAGATCAAAGCTCCAGAGAAAATACAACAAAGCGATGAAGAGATAATCACCCTCTCAGGTGCTTAACACAGTTCCAAACCCTGGTAATCGGGATGCTCACAGAATTGGTTGAGTATGGTTGCAAAATAGAGGGAAAAGTTGAAGGCTATGAAAAATGAAATAAAGGAAAGTATACAGGGAACCAACAGTGAAGGAAAGAAAACTGGGACTCATATTAACCATTTGGAGCACAAGTAAAAAATAAACATTCAAACAGAACAGAATAAAACTGGGACTCATATTAACCATTTGGAGCACAAGTAAGAAATAAACATTCAAACAGAACAGAATAAAACTGGGACTCATATTAACCATTTGGAGCACAAGTAAGAAATAAACATTCAAACAGAACAGAATAAAGAAACAAGAATTCAAAAATAAATAAAATAAAATGAGGAGAGGCTTGGGAACCTCCAGGAAAACCTTGAACATTCCCACATTGAATCATAGGAGTGCCAGAAGAAGACGAAGAGCAAAAAATTGTGAACTTATTTGAAAACATAATGGAGAACTTCACCAATCTGGTGAAGGAAATGGACTCCAGGAAGCTCAGAGAGTCCAAAGAAATTGGACCCAAGGAGGCACACACCAAGGCACATCATAATTACATTAGCCAAGATTAAAGATAAGGAGAGAATCTTAAAAGCATCACAAGAAAAGGAGACAGTTACCTGCAAAGGAATGCCTACAAGGCTGTCAGCTGATTTCTCAAAAGAAACCTTACAGGAAAGAAGGGCTGGAAAGAAGTATTCCAAGTCATGAAAGGCTAGGACCTACATCCAAGATTACTCTATCCAACGAAGCTGTCATTTAGAATAGGAGGGCAGATGAAGTGCTTCCCAGATAAGGTCAAGTTAAAGGAGTTCATCATCACTAAGCCCTTATTATATGAAATGTTAAAGGGACTTATCTAAGAAAAAGAAGATGATAAAAAACATGAACAGTAAAATGACAATAAACTTACAGCTATCAACAACCAAACCTAAGAAAAATACCCCAAACAAAAATGAGCTAAGCAAATGACTAGAACAGGAACAGATTCACAAAATGGAGATCACATGGAGGGTTATCAGCGGGGAAGACGACAGGGAGAATGGGGGAACAGGGAATAAATAGCATAAATGGTAGGTAAAAAATAGGGGGAGGTTAAGAATATTACAGGAAAATGTATATCCAGCCATTGTTAATATAAGAATGTCTTGTGTGATATTGATGTAACCTGGCAGCCAAAGAGAGTGGCCTGGAATGTGCATGTGTGAACAATGCTCATTTCACTGTACTAGTCAGTGGGGCTGGTAGATGCCATTGAGTGAAAAACATGTACTGTGTGGCTGTCACATTTAAAATGACTCAGTGAGTAGAGTAACAAATGTACATCAAATTTTGCATTAAAGCTTGAACATTCCTCTGTGGAAACTATTCAGATGATTCAGAAGATTGCAACTATGGGCAACTGGTGATTGGCAGCTTTATCAATACAATAAGCCCACTCATGCATCATGTCTTGTGCAGAGTTTTTTGGCAAAATGTCAAATTAACCAGGTGACTCAGCCCCCTACAGCCCAGATTTGCCACCCTACGACTTCTAGCTTTTTCCAAAACTAAAATTACCTTTGAAAGGGAAGAGATTTCAGACCATCAGTGAGATTCAGGAAAATATGATGGGGTAGCTGATAGAGACTGGGAGAACTGTGTGAGGTCCCAAGGTGCCTACTTTGAAGGGGACTGAGGTGTCATTGTCTTGTGTACAATGTTTTTTTTATCTTGTATCTTTAATGAATGTCTCTATTTTTCATATTTAACAAAAAGAATAGTATAGGAAATTTGGAAGCCAAAGAACTTACATGTATGACCCATGGACATGAACTAAGGTGGGGGAATGATGGTGGAGGGGGGTGTGCAGGGCAGAGGGGAATAAAGGGAGGGAAATGGGATGGCTGAAATAGCATAATCAATAAAATATATTTAAAAACTACCTCAGTCTAAGGCAGACATTCTTTTTTTTTTTTTTGTAGTCTGTCCCTTTATTCATCTATATGTCCCTCCCACCCACACCAAATAGCACAGTTTCAGTAAACCCTGGTTTAATCGAATTGGAAAGATGCCATTAGTGAGGATCATGTTACCTGTGCATGTGACTGAAATGAGACTCCTTTCCGCCCCCGGTGTCTCATTCAGTGTTACTTTTATGCGTTGCTGCAGAGATGTGAGGGAACAGCAGTGCAGCCTTTCCAGCATTGCACTCACGCCCACGTTTTCAGTTTGGCCAGCACATAGTCTTGGTTCTTGCAGGTTTGGATTTCAGCTCCTCGCACTGAAATAAAACATTGTGTGGAATCTCTTCCCCAGGTGAGTGTGCGCAATGCAAGCAACCGTGGGGTAGATTCTTCCAGAGGGCTGATGTCTCCTGGATTATACGCAGTCATTCC
The DNA here is from genome assembly GCA_004027475.1 of Anoura caudifer. NCBI lineage: Eukaryota > Metazoa > Chordata > Mammalia > Chiroptera > Phyllostomidae > Anoura > Anoura caudifer. Next base: position 267,946 of record PVKU01001416.1, read on the forward strand.
CCCTGTAGATGTCATTAACTCCGTATCACTAAAGCACTGCACTACATGTTTGTTTCTTCATCTTGAAGAGAAGCATTATGCTCTGTGCAGAATCACTTTCCTCTGCCTCAGAAGGTAAGCTTAAACAGTGGTAGAAAGTGAGTTATGAAGAAGACTAAGCTTTCAACTCGATGGTGACTCAGTAACTGCCCACAGGATCTGGCTTTGTTTTCCCACTGGCTTCCTGCAAGTACTGATTGCAAACAATAGAATACGATTGGACCTGTTCAGAGAGCAGTATTTTTTTACCCTTTTCAGACTCTCGTAATGGTGCATACTAAAGATGACTTTTGAAGTGGTGAAGGTACAAACTTTTGTGAAGGTTGTCAGACCTCAGGGGTCCCCAGTGCCCCCAGGCCACAAACCAGTACCAGTCCGTGGCCTGTTAGGAACCAGGCCACCAAGCAGCAGGTGAGTGGCGGGGCAGTGACTGAAGCTTCATCTGTGTCTACAGCTGCTCCCCATTGCTCACTTTACCACCTGGGCTCCGCCTCCCGTGAGGTCAGCAATGGCAGTAGATGCTCATAGAAGCGTGAACCCTACTGTGAACTGCGCATGTGAGGGATCTAGGTTGCGTGCTCCTTAGGATAATCTAATGCCTGATCTGAGGTGGAGCTGAGGCGAGGATGCTAGAACTGGGAGCAGCTGCAAATTGATTGCACAGAGACCATAATAAATCAATTGCTTTTAGACTCATATCAAAAATCAGTGAGTGGCAAGTGACAATGAAGCTGAATCTGGTGGCAGACTATAAAGCCATACTTCTCCCCCCCTCACCCCACCGCAGGAAAATTGTGTTCCAGGAAACCAGTCCCTTGGTGCCAAAAAGATTGGTGACTGTTGTCATGCAGCATTTTTCCCTGAACATGCACTTCAACAAACTAGCCATTGGGTGGCACTGTTATATCACCGACAGAAGCACATACGGTTGATTCTTAGGTAAAGTGTGTTAGGAATTACTGTGACCACATTTTGTGGGTAAATATTTTAAGTAATTCCTGTAATTTTAATCCAGAAATTTGAATTTCACATCAATTCTGGATTTGACATTCAAAGGGTATACCTGCAATTCATGACTTGTGGATCTTTATGATCTACTGTAAGGCATTTTGACAAACACGAAGGAAGGACTCTGTTGGCACTTCTAGAAACATGCTTACATAAAGCACCATGTCACCTGCCAGCACCTGGATCGCGATGGGCACTAGCTAACTATTAGTGGATGCGATTAAAACGATAAATTTAAAAGTAAAGAGACAGCGCTGATAGGCAGACCTCGCTTGATGGTGCTTCACAGGTGTTGTGCAGGGTCTTGCTGGAGGAGACTGCTAGGGCCCTGAGTGGGCCATATTCTCTCTACCTTCTCTTCTTTCGGGGGCTGGGGGGGGGAACCAGAAGAAGAGAAGGTAGGGAGACTTCCATGACTTCATAGCATCTTAACTCCTTTCCAGGCCCCCAAGACCCCAAATGCTCTGACCACTGCTGACCTCTCCCAGCACAGCAACAATTCATCCTGCCACTGTGTGGCCTCCATCCCAAAGCTGGCCTTTGCCCAGGTCCTCCCATGCTGTCCTTGCCTTGAACCACTCTCTCCCAACCTTCACACAGCAGGCTCACTTTTTAAAAAAGATTTTAATTTATTTTGGAGAGAGGGGAAGGAAGGGAGAAAGAGAGGGAGGGAAACATCAATGTGCGGTTGCCTCTCGCGTGCCCCCTACTGGGGACCTGGCCTGCAACCTGGCATGTGCCCTAGACTGGGAATCTAACTGGGTTATGATTCCAGAATAAACATGCAAAGAAACATGAACAGACATCCACACACTTTGATACTGGTAACAGAATAAATATCCACCCATCCATTCCAGAGAGAAATGCTACCTGCCTGGAGCCTTAGCATCTGGGACCCCTCTTTCCCTCCTCTGAGCATTGTTTGCCTGTCCTTTATTCTTTTACCAGGTAGATTTATGTCTTTAAACTAAATATTGTTTATTTTGCCTCTTTTTGAATTTTATAAGTGATATGATTTTCTTCTTTCAATGTTACAGTCTTAATGTTCTTAGATATTCAGGTATAGCTGTAGTTATTTTCATTGATATACAGTATTCACTAGTCAAGTGTATTTGTTTACATATCCATTGTTGTGTTAATAGATTTCTGAGTTTTCCCATGTTTGTTACCATGTATAGTGATCTGGGAGCTTTTCTATTAGGGTGTCTGGTGTTACCTGTGTAAGATTTTTTTCCTGCCCTTCGAAGTGGAAGTCCGGTTCCTGGAGTGTACAGGTAGCTTCCTTAGCAGTGCTTGGCGATCATGACTCACAGCACCCCTGCAGGGACAGTATTTCTTTTCATAGCAAAAGTTTCCCAGAGTTAGTGCTGAAGATGTCAGAGGGTCGGTGATTAGAATCAGCTACTTCAAAATGAAGTGTGTTAGAGTAGAAAATTGGCAGCTCTGTAAATCTTTCTGGCAAGTGGGTACATTTAAAATAAATGTATTTTAAGATGATAAATCTTGAGAGAGTTTAATTAAAGTTTAGAGGAGATTATAGGACAAATGTTTAGTAACTGAAACATTTCACGTCCAATACTCATTAATTCTTCTTTTCTACTTCGAATTTATCAGCCCACTTCTGTCATAGTGGTAGTGCAGAGGCAATTCTCTGCTTGGTGCTTATTTTTAAACCCATGGGGAAAACTGACTGAGTAGTAAACATAGAAATGGAAGCCCATTCACTCTTCAAATTGATCAATGGGATTTTGAAGTACAAAGGGAACACTGAATTGGGAAGTGGGCGTTTCTGGGAAAATAATAATCTAGAATAATAAATATACACATATAGTATCTCTGTGAAGAAGTCCCTGGGCTATTTTCTTAGCTTCTTCACAAGAGTACTTTATATTTTAAAATTAAGTGTCAAAATAGGGTGAGTAGCACCCATATTTAGAACAATTTGGGAACACTTTTCTCAATGTCGTGCTCTCCATACTTTTGAGACTCATGAGAAACCTGGTATGAATTGTGTTGACGATCACCTGGAATTTATATTTTTAAATTTTCTTTATTAGGTATCCATGAAAATATTTTTATCTTATTATCTATTTGGTTTTTCGTCCTAGCTATTCACATGCATTGATTAAATTAAGTTTCCTTGGCGCTGGCCAGTTAGCTCAGTTAGTTAAAGCAGGTCATCCTGATACACCAAGGTTGTGGGTTTGATCCTTGGTCAGGACACTTACAAGAATTGACCAATGAATGCACAAATAAGTGATACAACAAATTGATGTTTCTCTCTCCCTTTCTCTGAAATCAATAAATTAAAAAAAAGTTTCCTCTGTTACCTCTGAGATCTTTTCTTGGATACGCAGAGAAAGAGAGGGACATGAGAGGGAGAGAGATGGGACATAAGAGGGAGGGAGAGAGGGAGGGAGATAGGTAGGTAGGTAGATAGATAGATAGATAGATAGCTGGAAGTTAGATGTGGAACCCAGGATGGAGGGAGGGAAAGAGAGAGAGAGGCAGATGATGGACAAGGCAGTGTGCTCAGTGCTAAGGAGGAATTGCCATCCCTACCAGCGAGGTGTCTAATCCTAAGCTAAAAAACTAGAAGGTCTCCAGCTGTGTGTATGACACTGCTCTCCATGAAGGAGAGGCAGGAGGTGGGATTATTCATTGCTTTATGGCTCAGTCCAAGATCTCTGGAAAGAATATAAGGCTGAATTTTCATCTAGTGCTTTATTTGGGCCACAGGCAGGGCGCAAGGGTGGAGGCAAGTGAGGTGAGAGGGAGGACAGGTCTGTGTGCTGCTGAGCTGGTGACATCCAAGTGGGTAGCACATCAGTCTTAGAAAGGGCCATGTATTTAGATAAGTTTAGATACACAAATACTTAGCGTGGTGTTATAACTGCCTACAGTATGTAGTACAGTAACCTGCTGTGCAGGCTTGGAACTTATGAGCAGTAGGCACCTCACAGTAGCCCAGGTGTGCAGCAGGCCACACCACCCGTGTCTGTGTGAGCACCTCTGTGTTTGCATAGTGACAAAATTGCCTAATGACACTTTTCTCAGAATGTGTCCCCATGGTTAAGGGACGCATGACTGTATAGCAAATCATTACATTGAACACTTTAAATACACTGCAATTTTATTTGTCAAATTTAGTTCTCTGAAGCTGAAAAAGTAGTCCTTTACAATACAAACACTGTTCCTTGGAAAGGCAGGTTGACATTCTTGATGCTTTTAAGTGATCATTTCCTTCTGACTAAAGTGGAATGAAATTGCCTTTTTCAAAGAATGATCAGAATTTGTGAAATGTGTTGCGTGCCCCAATTCCCCTGCTTGTTGATCTTCCTGAATTTCCACTCTTCAGCCTCTCAGTTTTCTGTCTCCCATGCCTGTCCATGTAAGCACCTTGCTGTGACGTGTCTGTCCTCTGGAAGCTGCTGGCTCTGCTCTGCTGTCCTCTGCGTTGCTTATTTGTCCTCCCTCATCTCGGGCCGCAGCCAGTCGTACTTAGAGCAGCTTCGAAACCGGCAGAGTAGCAAGCAGCACAGCTGTTGGAGGACCGGAGCATGATGTTCAGGAGATGAAGAGGGGAAACGCAGGCAAATGTCACCCCTCTGCAGGATTGAATATCTGACCCAGAAATATTTAGATGGCAACTAACTCTTGAGATTGTCAACTACATCTAGGTGTGGGCTGTGCCTCCGATATTCTTCTCTCCCCACCCACCATCGTAGATGCCAGTGAAGAAAAGGAGCTCAGGCTTTGGCTAAAAAAAAAAAGAAGACTCTAATGACATTTTGGGATGATCCACTTACGAGCTGAGAGGGAATGGAGAGAGAGAGTATGATGCATGCAGGCCCTTTTAAGCCCTGAAGTTCGGAAGTGCGTTGCCTTCCTGTGACATTCCTTAAGACAATTCCGAGCTTCCTCATTCTCATTTAGTCTCTTTTTTCTTGTGCACACTTGGAATAATTGCATTTACTTGTTGGCAATTCGGCCAGAATCCCTTGGCGTAACCAAATTACCTGACTTTAGACGTCTTGCTTCTGTGTAGTCAAGTTAGCCTGTGTCAATGATGCCCCTTTGTGAATTCCTCTTGTCTGTAGCTTCTGTGTTCATTTTTATGCACTGGTGCCATTTATGGCAATCCTATGGAGTATTATAGTGTTATTAGTGGTCTGAGTGGAAGGGGCTGGGTCCATTCTAGTCAGTGTATGGATGATGAGCCAGAGTCACAAAGGAAGAATGTCTAGCTTGCTGGGGCAGAGGCAGGGTATGTAAGGCCAGCACACATCTTTTTACGCCGCTGGGCTTCATCATTTGAAAGACACTTCGGTCTTCCATCTGCAATTTACTGCTTATGATGCATTACATCAGATGATAAAATAACCCTTAATAGAACATTAAATTGTTAAAATTCAGTTGGTCTACTAACTTTAGGTAATAATTGACAGAAATTTCTAGCTAAAGAGTCATGCTTTTTCTTTTTTGTTTCTGAGTTAGGAATAACAGAGACAGAATGTATCTTGCTTTTTAAAAAAATCTTCACCCAAGGATATAGTTATTGATTTGAGATAGGGAGAGGGAAAGAGAGGACGGAGGGAGGGAGGGTTAGAGGGAAGGAGGGAGAGAGGGGAGAAAGAAAGAGAGAGAGAGAGAAACATTTATCAGTTGCCCCAACTGGGGATCAAACCCTCAACCTAGGTGTGTGCTCTAACCAGAAATCAAATCTGCATCCTTTTACTGTAAAGGGTGGTGCTCTAACTACATGAGCCACTTGGCTAGGCCTCTTGCTTTTACTCTTTATTATTTAACAACATTTACAAGTGTTGGTGTCCTGCCATGTAATTAACAGTGTGCTAGAGTCTTCTCAGACAGAAAGGTAATTAGGTCTTCTGTGGAATAGTCCACTGTCAGGTGGGCTAAGACAAACATCTGTGAACCCGCATTATGGTACAGCACGACCTACACCATTACAGAGTCAGGTCCAGAGTTCCAGGACCATGGGAAGGAATAAAGATTAGCTACCAGCTCTGTTGAGCAAATGACATTTGGATTGTGTCTTGAAGAATGAGCAGACATTTAGCAGGCAGTAAAAGGGGTTGGGTAGGAATAGAAATCCCAGGCAGAAGGAACAGCATGTCCCAAGTCAACATATTCTGGGAAAGAATAAAATGCTTAAGTACTTAAGTAAGCAGCATAGGATGTGATCAGAAGAAGCCATACAGAGACAAACCTAGGAGATGATTGGCTGCTGAGCAGGATGGGCCAGCATGTGATTCCAAAGAGTCCATCCTTACCTGGGGGCAGGGACTTTGTCTTATTTACTATTCTATCCACAAAGCTACAATGATTCTTGACATGCTCAGACAGGGGTATGTACTTATAATGAAAAGGGTCCACTGTGGGGGAACTTTGTGTGCAGAGCCCACCGTCCACCACAGATGAGAAAGAATCTACCAAGACATGATCTGCTTGGGGAGAGGTGGCCAGTCTCTCAAAGGAGAAGGACCAAGAGCCCCTTCCTCAATGGCTTTTATTAGGTTTGTTTTACATAGGAATGCAGGTAAAGCTCATCAATCATTGTCAGGCACTAAGGATCAAGCAATAGATAACAGACAAAGAACTCTGAGGGCTTATTCTGAGTCAGGGTCTGTCAGCTAAAGGGCTATAAAACTTCTGGAGACAAACTCATTTCCTGCTCAGTACCCTTATCATTTAATTGAGAGCATTCTTAGCAAAGCAGGTTTCACAGGATTTTATGAATTCTTTCTTGTGCCTGATCACCCAGGGAGCCCGCCCTGTCCAGCACAGACCTGCACCACCCTCTGTCAATGTTTCAGGCTTAAGTGGTGCAGAGCCAGGAAGCCAAGAGATAAGGAAAACTTTTCACAGACAGAATGAGGACTCAGGCTATGTCAGGATAGCTGAGGGGCAAGGGTCCATTACCCACTTTTGCTGTAGCCCCCCGAGTCCTTCCTTGAGGGCCTCCCACGTGATCGTGCCTGTCTTAGGCAACTCCTCCCCTGAGGGAATCTTACCCGTCATTGGCTAACCAACCAAGCATTGGGGGCCAGTTATGGATGAAGCAGAAGTGGTGCTCCTGCCAGGGAGATAAGCTTTGTCTCCTTAGTGGCTCACAGCTGAAAGTCGCTCACTCAGCCTTAGCCATGGGGGGTTTACAGCTCCTCAAACTAGGCAGAGTGATTACCAACAATCCACAAAGTGGTTTGATTAGAAGTGAGGAGGATTATCTAAGAAACTTTCAGAATACCCCATGCAATTGATGGTCTGAACTGAAGGATTCATGATTGAGGTGAAAAAAATTGGAAAGATTTAAAAGGTGAAATTCACAGGAGTCGGAGCCTGACTAGATAAGAGCTGTGCCAGAGGGAGAAGGAAGAGAAGGCCCCAGGGTATCTAAAGTGAAGCCCAGAAGAATTGTGATATCAAATGGAGCAAGAGATGGAGGAGAATCCAAGTGACAGTGTTCATTACAGTTGAAAATGCCCATTTGGAGTTCAGATGAAAAGGGTAATATGGATTTGGGAGCCATACATGTTCAGAGTCATAAATGTGATTGGTAGGGAAGTGGTGGATAAGATTTCTTATGGAGAGCGTGAAAGAGATGGGACCCTGAGATGGAATGTTGGGGTTACCCCCTTGATTCTTCTATAGAGGAAGATAAACCTCAGGATAAAAGTGTCCTAAATTACACCTGCTTTAACAGTTATTGTTCATTCATTCAACAAATGCCTAAACTCCACTAAATTCCGGACACTCTATTAGGCATCAGAGATACAAGTATGGAAAGATAAGGTGTAGTTTAATGGAACACAGACACCAGAAGGATGGGCAGAATTCAGTGGAGGTGCTGCTGAGGGGCTGTGACAGGGATGGGTGAAGGGGGACTGGAGAAGGACGTCAACATGGAATTCAAGGACAGATAAGAGAGGGAGGTGGGAGTGGGGGGGTCTTGTCAGGACAGGTGGTTTCCTAGAGCGGTGAGAGAGTGGAGCTGAGTCCTGAGGGTAATTAGATGATATCCATGAAGAGTGTGTGTGTGTGTGTGTGTGTGTGTGTGTGTAGGTGGCAAAGACTCTGGTTCTGGACACTTTCTCCTCTTCCTTTCTCAAGGCCTAACTCCTGTGGCAACACCACAGGGCTAAGTAGAAGGAGAGGACATACGTCCCTTTTCTAATTGCCTGTGGGTTTGGTCTCTCCCTGTTGGTGCCTTGACTTCACTCCCTAATACCTGTTGGCCATTGAAAGCTTCTGTGTGGCATATGGTTTATGGTTTTGGGGAGTCCCAATGCCATTTGACTTAGAGGCCAGTGTTTGGTGGGCTCTCCAGGATGTGTTCACCTTGTACAGGCCTCAGAATGAGCACATGTGCTTGGGAGCAGCACTGTTGGATGGGATCAGCTGCTTCCACTCAGAGAAGGCTGAGGAGGTGTGAATGCTGCCAATGGTTCTCCCCACATCTGTACATAGCTCTGGTCTTGAGCACGCAACCAGGATTCACTGTTTGCAGGACTTGGCTGTGCTTGTGACTTTGTCTTTTTCACATTTCTGTCTGCAAAGAGTTACCACTTTGCTGAGGGATCCTTTCTGCGCTGGCCTGTTTAGATTCCAGTGTCACTAAACACAAGTGGGCACAGGCAGATGCCTCAGATGGTAAATGGTCTTAGAGTGGTCATAAAGACACCCACTTATGTGCTGTGACATCAGGCCCAAGGAGAGGCCCAGCCCTCCAAAATGCTCTTCCTCATGCTCATTGAAACCTGAAATCACTTAATAAGCAGTGGGATTATTTCACATGGAGAAGAGCTGTATCAGCTAGAAATACTCCAGGCTTTAAAGAACTAGTTTCCTGATCATTGCAAACTAACAGGACTTTATTTTCACATGTCCTGAAGCAGTGGGGCCATTTCTAGCATTGGTTTGAGGGCTTTACCATGTCTTGTTCTGATTTACTTGGTTTCTTTCTCATGATAGCAAGATGGCTCCAGCAGCTCCAGGCATCATGTCAAAGACCCAAAACACCTCCTTTGCCTGCCTCATAGGAGGAGAAATATTCCCCAAGGCCTTACACCCCCATCAGACTTCCTTTCATGTTATTGTCCAGAGCCTGTCATGAAGCTACTTTAGACTAAGGGCCAGGATCGCCTCTTTGAGATGCAGTGACACCTTGACATGGGATAGCTCAATTGTTTTTTCTTTCAAGGTATTTTAACTTACACTTATTTTTAATTTAATTTAATTTAATTTTTTAACATTTTTTATTGTTGCTGAAGTATAGTTTTTTGCCTTTCTCCCCCAACCCTCTCCACTACCCCAGCCCTCCCCACCTTTCTCCCCTGTTTCCATGCCCACTTGTTATTGTCCATGTGTCCTTTATAATTGTTCCTGTAAACCCTCCACTCTTTTCCCCTATAATCCCCTCCCCTCTCCCCTCTGGTCACTGTCAGCCTGTTCTCAATTTCGGTGTCTTTGGTTATATTTTGCTTGCTTGCTTGTTTGTTTTGTTAATTAGGTTCCTGTTGAAGGTGAGATCATATGGTATTTGTCTTTCACCACCTGGCTTATTTCACTTAGCATGATGCTCTCCAGTTCCATCCGTGCTGTTGCAAAGGGTGGGAGCTCCTTCTTTCTTTCTGCTTCATAGAATTCCATTGTGTAAATGTACCACAGTTTTTTGATCGATTCATTTACTGATGGGCACCTACGTTGCTTCCAGCATTTGGCTATTGTAAATTGTGCTGCTATGAACATTGGGGTACATAGGTTCTTTTGGATTGGTGTTTCAGGGTTCTTAGATATAATCATAGCAGTGGAATTGGTGGGTCAAAAGGCAGTCCCATTTTTAGTTTTCTGAGGAAGTTCCATACTGTTTTCCATAGTGGTTGCACCAGTCTGCCTTGCCACGAGTTGTGCAATAGTAATGGAAAAGTCAGTCCACCAACAGTGCACTAGGGTTCCCTTTTCTCCACAACCTCTCCCACACCTGTTGTTTGTTGCTTTGTTTATGATGACCATTCTGATTGGTGTGAAGTGGTATCTCATTGTGGTGTTAATTTGCATCTCTCTGATGGCTAGCAATACTGAGCATCTTTTCTTATGTGTCTGGATGCTCTGTATGTCCTCCTTGGAGAAGTGTCTGTTTAAGTCCTTTGCCCATTTTTTAATTGTGTTTCTTGTCTTCTTAGATGAGAGTCCTGTAAGTTCTTTATATATTTTGGAGATCAAACCCTTGTCTGAGGTATCATTGGCAAATATGTTTTCCCATACAGTTGGTTCTTTTTTAATTTTAATGCTGTTTTCCTTAGCCGTGTAGAGGCTTTTTATTTTGAGGAGATGCCATTTGTTTATTCTTTCCTTTATTCCCTTTCTCTAGGAGACATATCAGTGAAGATATTGCTGCATGGAATACCTGAGATTTTCCTGCCTATGTTCTTCTCTAGGACTTCAATGGTGTCATGACTTATATTTAAATCTTTTATCCACCTTGAATTTATTTTTGTGTATGGTGTAAGTTGGTGCATGAGTTTCATTTTTTTTGCATGTAGCTGTCCAGCTCTCCCAACACCATTTGTTGAAGAGGCTATTTTTACTCCATTTTATGTTGCTGCCCCCTTTTTTGAATATTAATTGACCATAGAGACTTGGGTTTATTTCTGGGCTCTCCATTCTGTTCCATTGGTCTATGTGCCTGTTTTTATGCCAGTACCAGGCTGTTTTGATTACAGTGGGCTTGTAATACAGTTTGGTATCAGGTATTGTGATCCCTCCTATTTTGCTCTTCTTTCCCAAAATTGCTGCAGCTATTCAAGGTCATTTATGGTTCCATATAAATTTTGAAGTGTTTGTTCTATGTCTGTGAAATATGCCATTGGTACTTTAATAGGTATTGCATTGAATCTGTAAATTGCTTTGGGCAGTACAGACATTCTGATGATACTAATTTTTCCAATCCACAAACATGTTATATGTTTCCATTTGTTTGTATCTTCCTTGATTTCTTTCTTCAGTGTTGTATAGTTTTCTGCATACAGGTCTTTACTCCCTTGGTTAGGTTTATTCCTAAGTATTTTATTTTTCTTGTTGCTATATCAACTGGGATTTTTTTCTCAATTTCTGCTTCTGCCGTTTCATTGTTGGTGTACGAAAAATGCCTTTGATTTCTGGATACTGGCTTTGTGTCCCACTGTTTTGCCAAATTCATTTATTAGGTCGAGCATCTTTTTGGCCGAGTCTATAGTATTTTCTATGTACACTATCATGTCATGTGGAAAAAGTGACAGTTTTGTTTCCTCTTTTCTGATTTGGATGCCTTTTATTTCCTTTTCTTTCTGATCCCTGTGGGTAAAACTTCTAATACTATGTTCAGTAGAAGTGGTGAAAGTGGACAACCTTGTCTTGTCCTGATCTTAGTGGAAAAGATTTTAGTTTTTGCCAGTTGAGTATGATGTCAGCTGTAGGTCTCTCATATATTGTAGGAGACCATTCTGCGTGGCATGGGCCCAGCTCCCAGTGGAAAGCAAGGTCCGATGCACAAGACCCACGCCCGCAGATAGTTTCTTCCATGGTGAATCAGGCCTGCAATATGCCTAGGCCGTTTTGAGATTTGCTTTTGCTAAAGCTCCCTCACCCTGAATTACAGCAAACATTTACTGCAAAGTAACTTCCTAAAATCCATACTAAACTTTCCAAGGACGAATGTAACCGGTTCAACCACTTTTCCCTTTTCATTTGCAAATATCCCTCTTCTGTGATGTGATTACCCGCATCTACCCCTTAATTTTCTGTAAAAGGTAACCACTTAAAGTGAACCTGTGCATAGTTCATGAGGACCTTCATGTAATGTGCCCAGAAAGACAATAAAAGCTCATCGAAGCAAGGGCCGAGGCTTTTGCTCCCCTTGAGAGAGAAGCCACTTGCCCTTTTTCTCCACAGGATTCGGTAGTCCGTGTGAATTTCTTTTGTTTCAGTTACAATGCTGTGGACCACATGAGCCAGGGTCCGCAACAATATATGGCCTTTATTATGTTGAGGAATGCTCCCTCTACTTCCACTTTACTGAGTGTTTTTATCATAATTGGGTGCTGTACCTTATCAAATGCTTTCCTGCATCTATTGATATGATCATGTGATTTTTGTCTTTACTTTTGTTTATGTGATGTATTACCTTTATTGATTTGCAAATATTGAACAATCCTTGCATCTTTGGGATGAATCCCTCTTGGTCATGGTGTATGATCCTTTTAATGTATTGTTGGATGTGGTTTGCCAATATTTTCTTGAGGATTTTAGCATCTACGTTCATCAGCAATATTGGCCTGAAGTTGTCTTTGTTGTGTCTTTATCTGGTTTTGGGATTAAGATGATGCTGGCTTCATAAAAAGAATTTGGGAGTTTTCCATCATTTTGGATTTTTTGGAATAGTCTGTGAAGGATAGGGGTTAGCTCTTCCTTAAATGCTTTGTAGAATTATCCTGTGAAACCGTCTGGTCCAGGCCTTTTGTGTGTCAGGAGCTTTTTGATTATTGCTTCAATTTCATGTTCTGTTATTGTTCTGTTCAGGCTTTCTGCTTCTTCTTCATTGAGTTTTGGAAGATTATATTGTTCTAGAAATTTGTCCATTTTACCTAGGTTTTCAAATTTCTTGGTATACAGTTCATCATAGTAATTTCTTATAATCTTTGTATTTCTGTGGTATCAGTTGTAATCTCTCCTCTTTCATTTCTGATTGTGTTTATTTGGGTGCTCTCTCTTTTTTTCTTCATGAGCCTGATTAAAGGCTTGTTAATTTTGTTTATCTTTTTAAAGAACCAGCTCCTGGACTTATTGATCCTTAGAATTGTGCTTTTAGTCTCTATGTCATTTAATTCTGCTCTTATCTTGGTTATTTCCTTCCTTCTACTTGCTCTGGGCTGTCTTTGTTGTTGTTCTTCAAGTTCTTGTAGGCATAGGGTTAGGTTGTTTGTTTGAAATGTTTCTATCATTGTTAGGTAGGCCTGTATCACTATGAAGTTCCCTCTCAGGACTGCCTTCGCTGTGACCCATCATTTTTGGGTTGTTGTGAGTTCAGTTTCATTTGTTTCCAGAAATTTTTTGATTTCTTCCTTAATTTAATTCTTGACCCATTCATTATTTAATAGCATGCTATTCAGTCTCCATGTTTTTTATTTTTTTGTTTTTTTCCCCCTTGGGGTTGTGTTGTGAACTACCCTGCCTGTAAAACCCCCATGGCTAAGGCTGAGTGAGCAACCTTCGGACTGTTAGCCACTAAGAAGTCAAAGGTTACCTCCCTGGAAGGACGCTTCTGTTCCTTTTACTTCACCCATAACTGACCCCCAATGCTTGATCAGTTAGCTAATGACGGGTAAAACTCCCCAAGGGGGAACGATGTAAGATAGACATGATCATGTGGAGGCCCCAAGGAAGGACTTGGGAGCTATGGCAAAAGGGGGTGATGGACCCTCAGCCTTGACATAGCCTGAGTCCTCATTCTGTCTGCATAAGCCTTGTGATCTCTTGGCCACTTTGCCTGACTTAAGCCTGAAACAATGCTGGTGGTGGGTACCGCCCTGTGCTGGAAAGGGCAGGTTCCCTAGGGCGATCAGGCCTAAGAAAGAATATGTAAAATCCTGTGGAATCTGCTTTGTTTAGAATGCTCCCAATTAAATAAGGGTCCAAGCAAGAAGTGAGTTTGTTCCTCAAAGTTTTATTGCTCTTTAGCTGTCTGACCCTGACTCAAAATAGGCCCTCAGAATTCTTTGTATGTTATCTATCATTTGATCTTTAATGCCTGACAATGATTAATGAGCCTATATTCCTGTGCAAAAAGAACCCAATGAAAGCCCATTGAGGAAAAGGCTCTTGGCTCTTCTCCTTTGGGAGAGCCGCCACCTTTCCTCCCCAAGCAGATCATGCCTTAGTAGACTTATTCTCATCTGTTGGTTTCTAGTTTCACTCCCTTGTGGTCAGAGAAAATGCTTGGTATGATTTCAGTTTTCTTGAATTTGTTGAGGCTTGTCTTGTGTCCTATCATGTGGTCTGTGTTTGAAAATGTTCCATGTGCATTTGAAAAGAATGTGTATTTAGCTTCTTTGGGATGAAGGGCTCTATATATATATCAGTTAAGTCCATTTCATCTACAGTTCAGGTGTGCACTCTTCCCAGGGCTATGTGTGTGCTCAGGACCTTCAGCGCCACCTCAGGAGAACTGCCCTGCTGGGCGGGGAGGAGGCCTGAGTGGCTGCTGCAGGGGAAATCCCTAAACAGCTGCCAAATGTCTCTTTTTTCACTTTTTTTTTTTTTTTTGAGAAATTCCTCCTACTCAAGCCTGCTGCTCCACGCAGAGGCCTGGTCTCTCACTCTGCCCAATTCTCCAACCAGACCAGGGACTATCAGGGTCAAGGCTCATCCCAGTCCAACTCTCAACTCTCCCCATTCAGTGTCCACAGACTCTGTGGGTGCTCACAGCCCCTGTGTGTTTGCCACTTAGTCCTTACTCCCCTCTCTATGACGTCAAGCAACCTGGTCTCTCCCAGTGCTGCTCAAACCTTGTTTGGCAGGGGAGGGAGCCCTTGACCCGGCTCTCTCCCAAGAACCCCATGGCAGACCTGATAGTCCCTGGGCCTGGGGCTGCTGCCACCCTGGCCCCTGCACTGGTCCCTGGTACCTTATTGTCCTGAAGCGCTCTCCTTACCATCTGGTTTTTCAATGTCCTCTACAATTTTTGGTCTTCTATCTTCATGTATTGCTGGGGTACTGTAGGCTGTTTGCTCTGTTTCTCCGTAGACCGGCTAGGTTTTTCTCCCGTGTGTAGGGGGAAGTGGAATCCGCTCCCTCCTACCTTGCTGCCATCTTATAATCCCCGTGCATCAATTTTTATTCTCTGTAATATTATTCTTTAGTACCCTTGGTTACTGTTGACTTTTTCTATTAAACTATGGCAGTCATTTCTGATCATATCGATATTCTTCAATCATATCTTCCATGAAAGCGAACATTTTACTTTCTTCTGTTTCATATCTGCTTCATTTTCATTGGCTAGAGATTCAGTATTTATAAACAGCAAAGAATGTTCTGAAAATACTCCATGGCTGATGTTTTCTTAAAATTAGTCTGGAAGTTGAGAGTTTTAAGCACATTGTCTTGGAGGAAGTGGCAACTAGATGTGTTTATTCTGATTGCTAGTGTCATAAAAATGCTGACTGTCTTTAGAGGGAACCAACACTCTCCAGTTCTGCCATAGAACCTACTGTTTTCTTTGATTTTTACACCAGAAACTTGTTTCTTTATCTGTCTAACTCTTAAAAGCATTTCGGATCTGACCCCTGCCTTGGGTATTGAGGAAGAACTGGCTATCCAAACGACTGGGGGATACTCATGTTGTGACTGGTTGTATTTGAAACTTGAAAGCAGACGTTGAATTTGGCTATAGCAGTAGCTGTGGAGACTAGTTACTTATCTTCTGTAAGTAAGTCTAAGGTTCCTTATTTATAAGAGGTAAGGGAATAATAAGAACAAACAAATAACACAAGCAAAATAAATAAAATAAGTTTCCTTATTTGTAAGAACTAGAAGTAATAATAATTTACCTACTGGGGTTGTTGTAAGGATTAAACTAAAGGAGTTCTCTACATACTGAGTATGTGCTGAATAATGGAAATTATTATGGTGCCCTAATATTTTTAGCCCTATCAAGTAAGCTTTCCAATATTCATGTTTGGGACAGAAAGCTAATGGACGTACCTTTATAAAAAGTAAACATTTGCAGTATAATACATATGCATGGCCATTACGGTTATGAGCATTAAGTGGTCAGTAATGAGGGTAGTGTATTCTGGGTTTCCTCCATTTCCAGAAACCCACTTTCTAGGAAGTGGTCCTGGGAATGACTTCTCAGCTGGGAATGTGGTGTATGGTTTCTGGCCACATGGTATTCCTGACGGTGTCTCCTATTATTGGTGACAAGTGCTCAGGGCACAGACACAAGGGATTCCTGTAAGCCTTTGAAAGCCCTGAAGGAAGGTAAATTTTCTGTCAGGGGACAGTGTAACCCATCACTGTATTTCCATTACATGCTATGACAAGGTGCTTTTGGCCTCGATTTTTGTGGCACCGGGATTTACCAGGGGCTCTACCTCTTGCCCCTTCAGTGGCACAGATGGGGATGCGAATGGCAGTCTGAGATGCTAATGCTGCAATGCAGTGATTTCAGAAGAGCCTATTAACCAACACATAGCAGCCAATCTGCTCCCTTTTAAGTACAATGTTTTCTTTTTCATAATGAATAACTTTTCATTTGTAGGTAGATTTCAATCACATTTAACAACAATATGAAGACAAGAGACACCTGCATTTCATAAGCGCAAATATTCCCATTGGGGTAGTGATAGGTAATACAGTAAATGTTTCCCGCTGAGTTTTACTGAGTGCCTCAACAATCTTGGAAAAATGTTCACATCTGAGTACAAAGCAGTTGTACAGAGGATGAGTGGATGGATGAGGGGCAGTCTAACCCCTTTCTTTCAGGAAGGGAGGTGAAAGGCAGTAAGGTATAAAATCAAATGTATGTTATGATCAGAAAGCCTAGTTTGGGGGGCAAACTTCCAACGCATACCCTACAAATCTTCACCTCACTGCCCTCCTTCCAGTCACAGGACCAGGGCCTCCGTTTTCCAGATGTAGAAGTGGAAGATCAGGAAGGTCAAGTAACTTTGCTAAGGTCATGTAGCCAATTAGGGCCAAGTCAGGATTTCACACTCTTGATTGTCTGTCTTCAAAATCTGTACTCTGTCCATCATGATACACTACCTCCTTACCAAGTGAGTTTTAATTAGAAGGCATTATTTTTAGGGGTCTGAGAATACAGGTCCACCTCTGATCTTCTGACACCTGAATCAGGAGGGTGAGACCCCGGGAAGGACAGAACACTCCCTAGAGCTGCCTCTGGGAGCAGCTTACTGGACAAGCCTGAGTCCCCGTCAAAGGAGCACCAACCAGATAATTAATCAGACTGACAAATGGCTGCACACGAGACAGGTGGCCAGCTGTGAATTGGGAGGCCAGAAAAGCAGGGCACACATGGTAACAATGTCAATTTGGCTGAAGCAGGAAGACAGTCGGAAAAGGAAACAGAGGCAGAGGCAGCATGGCTTAGGCTAAAAGAGTCTGAGCCTTGTTACCTCTTCACATGTCTTTGGGGATATTCCTGCTGGGGGGTGGTGCAGAGCCAGGGGAGAGGGACTTGTCTGCATCTCAGGCAGCAGCATGCAGAGACCCTGGACTAATTCAGCTGGACAGGGAGGAAGCAAGAACCACTTTGCAGAGACACAGCCACGGAGAGTGAGCAAGGCTCTCATTTTCACCTGAACAACAGCCCAACCCAGTCCCATAATACATACGCATGCTGGAAGCTCGATGCAGGGGATGACCCACGAGATTGGTCCACTGTCTCAGTCTTGCTAAAATCTCTTAGGTTTTAACCTGTTTGGGGAAAATAATCTCTTCTGTGAATGTGAGGAGCTGACATGGAGTTACAAGTAGGGCCAGGGTAGAGAAATGACCTGGGGAGATCACAGAAGGCCAGCAGCTCCTACCTCACTGCTCCCAGTAAGATGCAAATCCTGCACTTGCCCCTGGAAAGTGTCATGACAATGTAGGAACAGAAATTTACCCTGGGAAATTGGTTTTAGAGCATCGAGACTGCAAGCACTTTTTGCATTTTTTAATTTTATTTTAAATATTTTATTGATTATGCTATTACAGTTGTCCCATTTCCCCCCTTCATTCCCCTTCACCATTCACACCCCCTCCCACCCACATATGCCCACTTTAGTTCATGTCCATGTGTCATAAGTTCTTTAGCTTCTACTTTTCCCACACTATTCTTGCCCTCCCCCTGTCTATTTTCTACCACTGTCTATGCTACTTATTCTCTGTACCTTTTCCCCCTCTCTCCTCCTCTCATTCCCCTGTTGCTACCCTCCATGTGATCGCCATTCCTGTGTTTCTGTTCCTGTTCTAGCTGTTTGCTTACTTTGCTTTTGTTTTAGGTGTGGTTGTTAATATCTGTGAGTTTGCTGTCTTTTTACTGTCATATTTTTATCCTCTTTTTCTTAGATAAGTCCCTTCAACATTTCATATGATAAGGGCTTGGTGATGATGAGCTCCTTTAACTTGACCTTATGTGAGAAGCACTTTATCTGCCCTTCCATTCTAAATGACAGCTTCGCTGAATAGAGCAATCCTGGATGTAGGTCCTTGACTTTCATGACTTGGAATATTTCTTTCCAGCCTCTTCTTGCCTGTAAGGTCTCTTTTGAGAAATCAGTTGACAGCCTGATGGGAACTCCTTTGTAGGTGACTCTGCCTTTATCCCTTGCTGCTTCTAGAATTCTTTCCATTTTAATCTTGGCTAATGTAATTATGATGTGCCTTGGTGTGTTCCTCCTTGGGTCCAACTTCTTTGGGACTCTCTGAGCTTCCTGGACTTCCTGGAAGTCTATTTCCTTTGCCAGATTGGGGAAGTTCTCCTTTATTATTTGTTCAAATAAGTTTCCCACTTGTTGCTCTTCCTCTTCCCCTTCTGGTACCCTATAATTCGGATGTTGGAATGTTTCAAGGTGTCCTGGAGGTTCCTAAGCCTCTCCTCATTTTTATGAATTCATGTTGTTTCTTCCTTGTTTTCTGTTTGGTTGTTTCTTTCTTCCTTCTGGTCCACTCCATTGATTTGAGTCCCACTTTCCTTCCCATCACTATTGGTTCCCTTTGCATTTTCCTTTATTTCACTTAGTGTAGCCTTCATTTCTTCATCTAATTTGTGACCAAAATCAACCAGTACTGTGAGCATCCTGATCACCAGTGCTTTGAACTGTGCATCTGATAGGTTGGCTGTCTCTTGGTCACTTGGATGTATTTGCTCTGGAGCTTTGATCTGTTTTTTCATTTGGGCCATTTTTTTTGGGGGGGGGTGGTTTGGCCGTGCCTGTTTCATGTGAGGGGCGGAGCCTTAGGTGTTCACCAGGGTGGGGCAACCCAGTCACTGGGTTGTGATGCTGTATGTGGGGGAGTGGTCCGAGAGGGAACAATGGTGCTTGCTCCTCTCTCTCTTGAATTCCAGTCCCTTCCACCGCTTCCCCTTCACCTGGATTATCTGTGCTCAAATATGGGATCACCTGATCAGTCAGCCACCTTGCATGGCCTCACTGTGTCTGCTCATTGCCACCTCGTGCCCGGGGTCTGCTAGCTGCTGCTGCCTGTGTACTGGGGTCCGCCAACCTCCACTTTTTCCAGCTGTGACTCCACCCCTCTCGCCAGTCTGAATGAATGGTTGTTGGACTTCCGTACAGTTCAATTTTCTATCAGTTTTGGTTGTTTTCTTGTTTTTAAATCTTTGTTGTCCTTAATTTTGGTTGTACGAGGAGGCACAGTGTCATCATCTTCTTAAAGCAGTCCCTTTAGCGATCTTGCAGTGCTTTTTTGGTGGCGGTGTGTTTTTTAGCTTTCTTTTCTTTGGAAAACTCCTTATTTTGCCATCTATTTTATTTGAGAGACTTGCTGGCTAGTGTAGTCTTGATTGCAGGTCTTTGCTTTTCATTACTTGAATATTTCTTGCCATATTCCTTTCTGACTTATAGCATTTCTATTGAGAAGTCAGGTGCTAGCCTTCTCAGGGTTCCCTTGCATGTTACTTCCTGTTTCTCCCTTGCTGCCTTTACGATTCTCTCTTTGCGAATCTCTCTTTACGATTCCAATGTCTTGGAATTTTGCCATTTTAATTATGGTATGTGTCTTGGTTGGGCTTCTTTGGGTTGCTCTTTACTGGTACACTCTCTGCTTCCTGGATTTGTATGACTTCATCTTTCAGCAAATAAGGGAGTTTTCCATCATTACTTTTTCAAACGGGTGTTGTATCCATTGCTCCTCTTCTGCTCATTCTGGTATCCCTATTATTTGGATATTATTATGTTTCATGTTGTCCTGCATTTCCCTTAACCCCTCTTCATTCTTTTTTAATGTTTTTTTTTTTTTTTTTAATTTCTTGCTCTTTCTGGGAATTTTTTTTTCTATCTTGTCCTGATTGCTGACTCAATCCTCTGCTTCATCTAGCCTGCTTTTGATTTCTTCTACTGTGTTCTTCAATTCAGAAATTGTAGTCTTCATTTCCTCTTGTCTCTTGTTGATTGTTTCTGTGTCCTTTTTCATGCTGGTGTAATTTGCAGTAAGTTTCTGTAGCTACCCTGTCGTTTTGGTAATTCTCTCTGAGCTCATTGAGCTTCCATATAACAATTGTTTTAAACTCAATACCTGAGAGTTGATTTGCCTCTATTTCATGTAGCACTCTTTCTGAGGAGTTCTCTTTTCCTTTCATTTGGGGGTTGTTTCTTTGTCTTCCAATTATTAGTAAGACTCATCTTGTTTGCTTTTGCTTCTTAAGTTTATCTCTTTTGACTCCCTGAGTTTGTTGTGTGAACTTCTATGGTAGGAGACCTATGAGAATCAGTGGTTCAGTCTCCTTGATTTCCTGAACTTTATGCTCTTGGGATGCCCTTTATGACATTTATATTGGCTCTCTGGGTGTAATTGCGCTTTGATTTTGGGTCATTCTTTGGTGGAACCTTCCCTCAAGCTGGTTGACTGAGCATGACTTGGCTCAGCATGTCCTGTGTGCTGTTGTGCAGTTGCTGCCAGAAGAAAACCACAAAGCCCAGGGAACTTCCACTGCCATCCCACTATCAACAGCTAATGAACCAGTACTAAAAGGGGATAAAGAGATTAATACTGTCATAAGAAAGAAGAAAAATAAACTATAGTGTAAAATCCGGTGCCTTATTATGCACAAACTTGATGGACAGGAAATGAATGTTAAAAAACTTCGTAGGAAAGATCATATCACAAATCATGGAGAAGAGCATGGTGGATTTTGTCTTTGTAGCCTCTTTTATTTATTACTTTTTTTTTCTTTCTGGACCCACCTCTGGTGATATCAGATGTTCACCCTATGTGAACTCAGGCAGCCTTCTCTGACACTGTCAGGGATCTACTGTCTGTGGCTGTTTCCTTCAGTTGTTAATCTAGTCACTGTGCACTCTGCAGACAGGCTTAAGCCCCATAGTTGTGGGGGGGGGGGCAGAATCCCACCTGATGTTGGGGCTATTGTTTCTCCTTAGGGTGCTGCTGCTCAGATGGGCGTGGTCTGCCTGACCAGGATGGCTGCTACTGTAGGGGGGATGACTCAGCACTGGGATCCTGGCTGCTGCTTTCTCAATTCTGTCCCCAAAGCCTCTATCCCTAGTCTCTCCTCAAATGTCTCTAGTCCACTCTGCCCCCTCATTGCTAGAGATCTGCTGACTGTGGCTGACTCCTTTAGTTGTTAATCTAGTCTCTCTGCATTCAGCAGCCAGGCTTCAGCACCACAGAGCCAGGGGACAGTCTCTCTTTGGGTGGGTGCAGCCCACATTTTAACATTGTCAGTTTACAATTGGTGGCATGCTTGGGTGATCACCATGATTACTTGTTTTCTTCTTCTTTCTTTTTCTTCTTCTTCTTCTTCTTCTTCTTCTTCTTCTTCTTCTTCTTCTTCTTCTTCTTCTTCTTCTTCTTCTTCTTCTTCTTCTTCTTCTTTTTGGTTTTATTGGTTTCTATACAATGCTTTATTTCTGTTACTTTGGGTTGATCACTGTACCTGTGTATGTTTTCTAAAAAGCATGTGATTATTCAAGTAAAACTAATGCTGTGGGGTTGAACAGCATGTTGTATAGATCAGTTATCCTGAGATTTTCCTGCTCTGTTGTGTCCTGCTGGGAGTGTTAGGCAGGGACCGCAGAGGAAGAGTGGAGTAGCCGAGCACTTTCCAATACACAGGACTTTGCCTTTCCTCAAACTGCTCTTCTCCCCTTAAAACTACGTGCTCCTTTTCATGCATCGAAACATTAAAAACCTTGGTGATCCTAGGTTGGCCTCTCTCTCTGTACTCTGTTTTTTCTGGATTTAATAGTTCAACCTGCCACTGGCTGCTCTCGCAGAGGCACATTTACTAATGTCTCTGTGCCTGTTTCCTTGTTTTTTTTTGTGTGGAGATGCATGAGGCCCAGGCCAGTGTGAGCTGAGTGAGGTGATCTGGCCTGCTCACATAGTGAGCGCTCTGTAAACCAGTAAACTGAGACACCTTGAGGTTTGATTCCACTCAAATTTCAATGTTTTTATGATGTCTGTGTGAAAAACTAACATGTGCCATGTGAGAGAGATGTTACCTCTCCTCACAGCTCAATGGGCTTCTCATCCCCCTGAGGTGAATTAAATGCAAATTTCTGAGACTGCAGAATGGGCCTGGTGTCCTTTTAGGCTCTTTCTAGTCCTTAAAAAGAAAAAAAAACCTAGAAAAATTAGGTATTTATTATAGTGAACATAAATGAGTACATAGGCTATATTTAATACTATTCAAAATGGACATTTTAGAGTTATTTTGTCAGCTTAGAGAAAACATTCTCCTGTTTGTATACTGCATACAAAATGTGCAAGGGTTACTAATTTGACAAAATGTCTAAACTTTTCTAGGCTTAGTATTAAAATTATTGTAATTATTGTTTAAAATGCCTTATACATTGACTCCCACTCAGGGCACCTGCCTGGGTTGTGGGCCAGGTCCCCAGTTGGGGACCACATAAAGGCAACCACACATTGATGTTTCTCTCCCTCTCTTTCTCTCTCCCTTCCCGTCTCTAGTCTAAAAATAAATAAACTCTTTAAAAAATAAATAAATAAATAAAATACCTTATACATGCACATATAAAATGAATATATGAATGAATATATATGCATATGTGTATATAGATCTTGTAACAACCATTTATTAAGCCAATATCTTAATAATTGGCAAAACTTCATCCACATATATTTCAAAGTGTATAAATTATATACATTTTATTTTAATCTTTATAAATATAACTTATAAGTTAAACCACTAACATAAAAAATTCATATTCACAGCCTTTTTAGTAGAGCTCCAGCATATTTTCCAAATATTTCTTTCTTAGAGGCAAGGTATTGGTAGTAACAGTAGGTGTCACTGTAGCAAAAGAAATCAGCCCTCAGACACTTTTTCCCTAGGAAATATTACAACGCTACAAGGGAAATTACAGACTACTTTGTTGATGTTCAGGGTGTCCATCTTCCTGCCCGAAGGAAAGCAGTTTTCATTTACATCAAAATCTCACTCAGTGGAAAACATCCTAAGACTAGGAGATTTTTGGCCTTCCTGGGAAAGTAGTTTTTTTATAAATACAATCAAAATCCTGTCTTCTAGATTTTCAATCATTTATTTTTATTCAATGTCTAAAAAATAAATCTGATTACATATTTCTTCACCAAAAATTATCTAAATAATTTCAGCTCACAATAAAATAGTTCACCTTTATGAAGTAGGAATAAAAATATACACCTTATAAAATTGGCAGTGAGTGTAAAACAAGGCATTATATGAGTTCTTTATTTATTGAACTGATTCAGTTGAGCGCCTACTATGTACTAGGCATGTCTTTGTCTTGATGGTGCCTACAGTCCAGCATTTTTCTACAGATTTTATTGTGAAGCTGAAATTACTATTCATGAATGAGTATAATTATGGTTAAGTTCTTTGGTCACTGGACTTTGATGCAGCCATTAGTTTTCTCTATGTATACCAGCTATTTCTCAGCCTTCAAGACATTTCTCTATTTCTCCTCAATTCATGGAGGTTGAATGATGTGTATTCCTCTCCAACCTGCAAAGGTGGGCATCACACTCACATTTGGCCAATGAGGGTTTATGTAGTCAATGCAGGGCCACAGTGTCACCACGTACAGATGCTCCATATTCATCTCCTGCTTTCCACTAGAATTTGATCTCTTTTTACTCCCTGTCTCACACCATACCTGTGCATATCTCAGTGCTCCTTGTTCCTGTGTTTTTGCTAATACTTGTCTGTCTTCCTAGAATGCCAGTCTCCTGCTTTTTCTCTGTCAATTCTATCTGTTCTTGAAGACCTACCTAAGCAGCTATCTTCTAAAAGGCTGTCCTGCCTCCCATTGTGTCAGATGTCCCTTCTGAGTGTTTTCTCAGTCTTTGGGCTGTTTTCTGTGCAGTTACATGTTTCCACAATATTTCAACCGTGTCTCTGTTCTTCACTTAGTGCAATTCTGGAGTCTGAACAAGACTCCTCTGTGTGATCCCAGCACGTTCCCAGTGTCTGGGACACTGGTTGCTCTTTGTGGGCTTGTTGACTGAAAGCACCTAAACCTACAGTGGTGAACAGAGTCTGTCTCTCTCTCTCCCTGTGGCAGGTCCTTGCTGGGTTGCATGGTTGTGAGGAAGAGCAGTGAGGCTGATGTGTGCTGAGCCATTCCAACTCCCACCTTCATGTCTGAGAGAAGAATCATATTCATTAGTGTCCCCAGGGGTGCCCAAGGAAGCGTATTATCCAGACTCACTCAGCAAGTATGTAGAGTTATGGAGGCTCCTGAACCATGCAAGTTTGTGGTGTCCTTTTTCCCTCTGATCTCCTTCTGTACTCACAGCCTGGATTATTCATTTGGCAATTAATCATGTACTATCTTGGGGCATTCTCTTTTTGTGATGTGTTTGAATGTAGTACTTAGTCTATTATTTAATATTTTATGTGCTTACCTAGGAATAGGGATGTTTATTCATTAGCATATTTATTATTTATTCATTACAATGTTTTTTGAGATTTCATTATAATTTATATCATTTTTTGCATAGTTGGGGTTCTATTAATGCTAACAACTTAAACTAGTGAATTTAAGGACAGAAATGACTTAGTAGAAGGGAACTCACTGTCCTGAAGGAGGACTGGAGGACCAGGTTAGGAGCAGAGGAGGGATGGCCCTTACATGATTGGTGGCAGGGACCACAGGACAGTGTTGTAAGGAACACACTGGTGACAGTAAACTCCTTCTTGCCTCTGCACTCTATCACTCTCTCAAGACATGGTGCCCCGGGAGGAACATGGCCACATTTAGGCCATGGGCATGGTCCTTAGCTGTCTTCAAACTGGGAGTGAGAGGGATTGAATGTAGGAGCCCCCAGGGTTCCCTTGGGCTTCTAGCAAAAACCAGGATTTATCAAGGCAGTGGAGGAACTCTCAGGAAAGATGTGGATCTTGGGTAGTTAAAAAAGATAAATACATATTAGTACTTAAAATGTGGACACAGACTTGCTGTCAAATGTCAACACTGACAGGGACTAACTGTGTGGCTTATGCAAATACCATTTCTATAGGC
The DNA here is from genome assembly GCA_004027475.1 of Anoura caudifer. Lineage (NCBI taxonomy): Eukaryota > Metazoa > Chordata > Mammalia > Chiroptera > Phyllostomidae > Anoura > Anoura caudifer. Next base: position 293,283 of record PVKU01001416.1, read on the forward strand.
ATCATTTTTTTCTTCTCTCTCAAATGGGTGTCCCAATGTTTAGTTTTACCTGGTAATTTAAGGATTAAATTAAATATAGTGTTGTGGGGTAGCTTTATCCAGCAGAGCCCTCCCAGCCACATAGATGAGAATAAATCTACCAAGGCATGATCTGCTTGGGGAAGAAAGGTGGCCAGTCTCTCAGAGGAGAAGGGCCTTGAGTCTCTTTCTCAATGGGCTTTTATTTAATTTAGTTTGCACAGGAATACAGGGCATATATGTAAAGCTCATCAAGCATTGTCAGGCAGTAATGATCAAGGAATAGATCAAAGAACTATAAGGGCTTATTCTGAGTCAGGGTGAGATAGCCAAAGGGGCATAAGAATTTGGGAAACAAATTCATTTTATACTTGGACCCTTAACATTTAAAATGAGGGCATTCTTAGCAAGGCAGGTTTCACAGGATTTTATGCATTCTTTCTTAGGCCTGATTGTCCTGGGGAACTGCCTTTTCCAGCACAGGGCTGTACCCACCTCCAGCATTGTTTCAAGCCTGAATCAGGTTGGGGATGCAGGCAGCCAAGAGATTAGGAGACTTTTTACAGATAGAATGAGGACTCTGGCTATGATAAAGCTGAGGGGTTAGGGTCCATCACCCCTTTTCTGTAGCCCCTAAGTCCTTCTCTGATGGTCCCTTTGTGACTGTGCCTGTCTTAGGTTGTTCCTTTCTTGAGGGCTCTTACCCCTCATTAGCTAACCAGTCTTCTGCCTGGGGAGAAACAGGGTGAAGTAGAGGGAGCAGAGGCTGAGCCTTTGCTGGGAGCATAAGTCTTGTCTCCTTAATGGCTTATGGTCCCAAGGTCCCCTAGCTGTGGGGCCTTTTGCCCTGTCGGTGGGGTTACAACTCCTGAAACCAGGCAGGATGGTTCCCAGCATGATGTCATATGCCAGGTGCCTATTGCAGTGTGGATAACATAGCAGGTGCTCAGTAAAGGACAGCTATTATTGGCTGCTCTGTGGGCCCACAGTATGAGGCTATTTTGTGTAGATGAGGGAAATAAGCAGCCCGCATCAGCTCTGCCCTTGAACAGTTTGTAGTTTAATCAGAGAGAAGTACGTACATGTGCTTAAATTTAATCATCACAGCTGCCTTGTGAGTTGGGCAGAAGCATTTTCATCATCCCTGTTTTCATATGAGCAATCAGAGTCTCAGAGAAGTTGAGCAAGTTGACACTGGTCACTCGGCTCTTAGCTGGATGAGAGCTAAGAGCTCTGAGGCTGGGGCCATGGTTCCCTGCGTCGAATGCTCTTTGCATTTGGGGGGATGAGTGTAGGTCAGTGAGAGACAGAGTTACTGTTCAGTGCCAGTCAGGAAGTTTTATTGATCACTGATACGACAATCTGAAACGCTGGGTGCTCTAGGAAAATATAAGTATAACTAATACATAGTCTCAGGTGTCAAGGAGGTTATGATTGAGGAGAAAGATGGGAATGCACACAACTTACTGAAATACAGCATAATGATAAATGCTGTGCTTTTTGTTGACCTATTTTAGTAAATATTATTTATTTATTTATTTTGTTATTATCTTTTAAATCCTCACCTGAGGATATGTTTTCATTGATTGTAGACAGAGAGAGAGAGAGGGAGGGGTAAAGAGGGAGAAAGAGAGAGGAATATTGATCGACGTGAGAGAGAAAGAAGCATTGATTGTTGCCTCCTGTACCCACCCCAATCAGGGATCAAACCTGCAATGTTTGGTGTTCAACCTGCAGCCTGTGGGCCACATGCAGCTGAGGATGACTATGAATGTGGTTCAACACAAAATTGTAAATTTACTTAAAACATTAGAAGTGTTTTTGTGATTACATATTGCAGTGTATTTAATGTGTGGCCCAAGACAACTGTTCTTCCAATTTGACCCAGAGACACCAAATGGTTGGACATCCCTGGTAAGGGATGATGCTCCAGCCAACTTAGCCACCAGGCCAGGGCAGTAAACATTATTTAATGTGTCGGGTTCTGTGTTGGGTGCTGAGAACTGAGTAGAAAACAAAATAAGCAGCCTGTTCTCCAGGGGCTTAGAAGGAGACAGATAGAAAACCTAAAGCAAATACACACATGAGATGATGGTAGCTGTACGTGGCAGTGCTGTGGGGTGGAATGTGCTGAGTTTGTGACACCGAGCTTGTTCTGGATGATAGGAGGTGTAGGAAGAGGGTCTAGTCAGAGACAATGAGGTTGGGAGCACTGAGTCACAGAGGGAAATGGAATCGTGGCCGGGCGTGAGGAGCAGCAGGAAGGCAGTGGGACCAGACAGGAAGTGGTGCCAGGATCTGCTGTCACTGCATTCTGTATTTTAGAAAGAAAGTGCTGGCAATGGGGTGAAGGGTGCTGGAGGGGTCCAGGATGCCACTGGTGGGTTCCTGCAAGAGGCTGTTGGCAAGGTGAGGAGAGCTGAGCAGAGAGAATGCAGAGGAGACAGGCTGGAGCTGTTGAGGCCAAGGGCCGACTGCACTGGGTGCTGAGTGGCCATTGCGGTGGGGTCACCGCGGACAGTAGCCCCCAGGCCGGTGACCTTTCTGGGAGAAGGAGGCTGGGAGGGCTCTCTGTGCTAAACAAGCTGGGGCATCCACAGGATATGGAGAGACAGCTAGAGGGGCAGGGCTGGGCTCGGGAAGTTTGGCCTTTGGGAGCACACACACCTATTCCAACTAATTTCTCGTAACCTGTGAAAAACTTTCCAAAATTTTAGATATTTGCTATTTTTAAGAAGACAGAGGTCTCACAAGTGTTTTTCAGAAGCAAGTAGTATTTTCCACGAAAAGGAAAGGCTTTCTTCTTTAAAAAAGCACAATATTTAGTAACAAGAAAGCTGGTTGATGGTTTCTACTTCTTTTTCTTACTTTGGAAACTGAGTAATCAGACTTGTTTAGGCCTGAGGAGTCACATCAGGGGATATTACCACACAGCCATGGTTTGTAAGAATGATCTTGTTAGGATAATTGACAACTGGTCACGAAGACACAGACTGTCTCTTGTGGCCGAAAAGATGGTGACAGGGAGAGGAGGAGAGACCAAGATTTTTCTTAGAATTTATGTTTCGTTATGTTTGATGGTTTTAGCAAATATCAGACACAAAAGATTAGGTCTCAGGCAGCATAAATGGATAAATGAGGGAAAAAGATGTCAGTCAGAGGGAAAGGGAGTCATTTCATGAATACCGAAAATGCTCGAATTTGAAGTACACAGTTCTCTGCAGCACTAAGCCGAACAAACTACAAAGCTAACTAGAAGGTTTAGTCCAGTACCTACCGCAGAGCAGTGAGAGCCTTTCTTTCTGTCTCTCCTCCTCACTGGCGCAGTCATATCCCCCTCCACAGTCACACTTCCCCCTGCTTGCTGGTACTGAATAAGAGGTATGGGGCCAGGCATGGAGACCTAAGTCACCAGCACAGGCCGCTTGCAGTTTCTCTCTCTACTGTCAGGACTGCGTCATGGATCAGCCAACATGACTCAGCTTTGGCATTGGCCCTGATTCATGGAGCCCCTAACAGATAAGCGCTGATGTCACAGACCCACTGCAGACCCATCTGTCAACGTAGGGCAGAGAAAGGAGGTGATGCCTGCTGGCCTCCTGGTCCAGGCTGGGGAGGGACAGCCCCTTCGGAGGAAGCTTGGTTCGCTGTGCAGTGTGTGCTGCTGCCATCGCTATAGTGACTACCGCCTTCCTATTTTGTGTCTGTGTGCCTGAGGCCTCCAAGGTGTAGAGACACACCAGCTCTGTACAAAAGCCACTGTGCTGCGGTGGAGGTAATCTAGGCTGTGGGGTCTTGGTCGCTGGGACTAGGGCAGCTGGCTTGACCTGTGATCATGGCTTCCTTGTCGATCCTTTCAGACCCAGCGTTTCAGACTCAGTCTGTCAGGTACCTGTTACTCTTTATAGCAAACTCAGGGATAAAATGTCACTGCCATTGTTTTCACAGGTGAAGGGATTAAATTTTCCAAGGACACATTGCTAGTGAGTAATGATTTTGAAATTTCTTCTGTGCCTCTCTCTCCCCCAAGTGAGTGCTCTTTAACTGCTCTCCTCAAGTTCCTCTCAGCTGTGAAATATGGGTGATGATAATGCTGGTCCTACAAGTTTTTTGCGCAGATTAAATGATAGAACTGTGAAAACTCCCTTGCCTTTGGATGCATTAGGACATCATTAAGTGGTCGATAGTATTACCAAAATTAACGAAGAAAACCTTCATCTATGGTAGTACAGTCTTTGCTGGACCATAGACAGCCCTTGCAACTTTTCAGTGCGAGCTACATGACGTTACCAGCACCGAAGGCAGGTGGCAGGGACACAATGCAAAGGAGTGAATCTCTATATGGAAATGTCAGGTGCTGTGGCATCGGCATGGGAAACATATCGTTGTGCACTTAGAACTATCCAGGTCACTCTTAGATCATTACATGTTGGCCCCACATACTTTTCCTCTAAGTAACATTTGCTGTAATAAAAATAAAACTATCAGGTTCCAAGTAGGTTGAATGTGTACTGAGCTGCAGGAGGTCAGAGTTTCAGAACACAGCTGTAAAGCTTTAATTTGGAATAAAAGAATATAGTCCCTGATAGCTCTGGTAAATGTGAAAACAAATGTAAGCAATATGCGAAAAACAGGTTTTAGCCAAGAATCCAGATTTTGACTGGAATAACTGATATAGGGCAAGTATCATTCTAGAAAAATCCTGGTGCGAACAGATTAAGCAGAGATAAAAGGAGTGTGGTCTGGCCACAGATAGCATTTACGTTTAGCCCTTTATGAGGCCAGTGACGCAGAAGTGCAAAGCACGCCACTTCTGATGAGAGGAGACATTGAGATGGAGCTCGTTTCATGGAGACTGACTGTGTTAGACAGTGACCTCCTTGAGACCAGGGAGTGTCATTCATCCCTCTTATCTCTGGAACCTGGCTCCGTCCTGGCACAAGCAGCCCCCATAAACCTTTGTTGAGGGTATGAGTGGCCAGTTACAAGCTTGTCTATCAGAAGGCGGGAATGAACAAACTTAGCCTGTCAGCATAAATGCTCGTGGCAGTCTTGTCTCCGTAGGCGGAACCCTTGGACATTGCCAACGGGGAACTTGGCCCAGCCAGCTGACCGAGGACAGCATGTTGGGCAGCAGACCATCGTCAATCAGCAGGCTTTCAGGCTGTACCCAGGATCAACAGGACAGATGCCCGTTGGTTGTGTGTCTGGTGAGCCGCAGGTGGTCTTCAGGCAGATATGTGTCTTGGATAGAAGCAATCACAGTCTTTGATTCAAAATCCCCAGGGAAGGAGAGAGAGAAACAAGTTGAAGAGCAGCTGTGTTTTTCCAGGTTCGCAGCACAACTAGTAAGAATTTGTTGCTTAGGAAGCTCAAGGCAAAGGAGTGTAGAAAGGCTAGTCACTGTGTGGAAACATCTCTTAGCGGATTCCAGAATATAAGATGTAAGAAGAGTAACAAGACCACATGGCTCGCTGGTGTCCTCCTGTTCACAGGCTGTGACTGAACTTCAGAGAGGCTAGAACGTGGGCTGGGGGCACAGAGCGGCTCGCCCCATCAGCGTCCCCAATTTTACCACCTCGAAGGTTGGTATGAGGTTCTAAGTCCTAAAAACATTGGAGAGCGAGGCAGCAAACACCAGTTTTAGCTCTTCACAATAAACAGTAACCCAGTGGTTAGGGAGCTTAACTCTGTTTTCGTGGTGTCTGGTTTATAAACCTTGGGAATTTTAGTCGTGTTTTCCCTTTGATATTCTGTACATAGTGAGTTAAGAAGTACATGGATCAATATTGATAAATGAAAAATTGTGTTGTGATAAATGTGGACATACATTAATCTTATTCATTTATCGGTAACCTAATATGTATCTGATAGGTGCTCAGAGTCATAAATTTGTGATTACTTTTCTTAAGTAATACTTGTTTTTGAATAGAGATACAAGATAAATGAGATTACAGTTGTGAACAGGAAAGGGGAAAAGAAATAAATTTTCTGAGTATATAACATTCATTGAATGAGACTTGTAAAAGTCAGGTACAAACTTTTTGAGAACCAAATCTATGTTTAATGCTGGGAAAGTCACTTTATTCATAAGGTCTAATTTAATATATTTAACCATGTAAGGCATTTATTGTCCCTACTTTAGAACAGTGATTTTCAACCATTTTGATCTCATGGCACACATAAAGTAATTACTAAAATTCTGCATGCACCAAAAAGTATATTATATTTTTTGCCAATCAGACAAAAATAAATATAATTTTGATTTATTCACACTGGATGGCTATTGTTATATCGGCTGTTATCATTTTTTAATTTGATAGTCTAAGGGAAAAAAGCTAAGTGCTCCTGAATAGTCAGGTATCACATGTTTTAAAAATTCCTTTTTTATTTCTAAATTTATTCTTACTATTTTATTGTTGTTCAAATACAGTTGTCTCCATTTTCCCCCCACCAGACCCTGCTGTCCCACCCATTCCCACCTTCCACCATTGACCTACCCTCTTTTGGCTTTGTCCATGTGTCCTTTATACATGTTCTTTGATGACCCTTCCCTTTTTATCCTCCATGATCCTCCTTCTCCTCCCCTTCAGTTATAGTCAGTCTGTTCTTTATTTCCATGTCTGGTTATATTTTTGTTGCTTGTTTGTTTTATTGATTAGGTTCCAGTTATAAATGAGATCGTATGGTATTTGTCTTTCGCCACCTGGCTTATTTCACTTAGCATAATGCTCTCCAGCTCCATCCATGCTGTCGTGAAGGGTAAGAGCTCCTTTCTGCTGCATAGTATTCTATTATGTAAATGTACCATAGTTTTTTGATCCACTCACTTACTGATGGGCACTTAGGTTGCTTCCAGCACTTGGCTATTGCAAATTGTGCTGCTATGAACACTGGCATGCATAGGTTCTTTTGGATTGGTGTTTTCGGATTCTTGTTTTAAAAAATTCTTGCAGCACACTGGTGTGCTGGCACACACCAGCTGAAAATTGCTGCTTAGAAATATGGAGACTGAGAAAAGTTAAATAAGCTCATAACTAATACTTGGATAGACCAGGATTAGAATCCACCTGTGAAGCCACTCTTGGACTGTATCTCATGGTCTATTTTATAAATTACGTACAAAAAAGTGAAATGTCATCCGGAATTCAGTGCATTTTCATCAGGTGGGGATTTAACTCAAGCGTTTGGACCCTACACATCCAGTGGAAAGGTGTAAGGCACCAGTTCTGGCACCATGCAGGTGACCTGTGGGAGAGCGCTGCCTTTGGGCATCCCTTAGCGGCACACCAGCACAGGAACCCTCCCTGTGTCCTCAGCTGTCTGAGGAGTAGGTAGGAGGGACAGCTATGCTGTGATCCGGGCCATGGCCGTTGCTTCCGGGAGCTGATGGGTAAGTGCTGCAGAGCTTCTGCAGAGCCCCAGAGCCAGGATACCAGAGCCAGGCAGCCAGCAGCCCCTCCCAGAGCCACAGCACGATGTTCCTGGCCTCAGTGCTGCCTCCACGTGTGAACTGAGTGTACTGGCCAGGCAGGACTTGATTTGCGTATATAATCCTGTGTCACAGTGGAGTCTGGGAAATAAAAATTTTCAGCTTTGCAGCTTCTCAACTAGAAGGAGGAAAGAATAAAGGATAAGGGAGCCATTCCATAAAAGGTTTTATTATTAACTAAAATGTAATAATTATTACTGTCTGGATCTTCTAACTTGATACATCATAAAACAGCAAGCTACTGTGAAATGGCTACCTGTCTTTTTAGTCTCTGCTACTCTCGATTGTCCTCAGGATGCTACTGACTGAGGAGGACCTCGGCTTTGGACATGGTTCTTGCACTTTTTATGAGTGTGCAAAGCCATTTGTGTCTAATGGTAGTTTTATGGTCCACTGACTGTTCTAAAATGTAGTGTTTTACCAACCATGGACTGTGACATGTTTACAATAGGGGCTTAATCTGGAAATATTCTAGAGGAAGTTTCTGAATATAATTTAGCATCAGACGAACTCTGTCTGTGTCAAATAGAATGTTAGATTAAAATTTGGGCCTTGGATTTAAGGTTAGCTTTGTCCTCCTTCAAGAGTCATAGTGATATTAGTAGGTGACCTGAAGAGTGAAGTCTGAATTGCTTTGATGGGAGATCAAGCCTTATGAATTTGCATTAGTGCTAAAAACAGCAGAGGAGTAGCATAATTAACGTACATAAAATTCCATTTCCTAATACAGAGAAAAACTTGTTTTTATCATAACAAGCACTGTCACTAGTCTTAGTTATATATGTGAAGATCTTTATTTCTACAAGTTTGTGGGCTTTTTCTAAATCTCCAGCATGTATTTTATTACATGTTGACCTTTTCTTTAACTCTTTCAATCATGTGCTACTTAATGGTACAAGTGTTTCTTTCTTCTCCAAGATGTTCAGTTCCTAAAATCAAATAGCCACATCACATTTCTCTACTTTGTCTGAAATATTTCCATACTTTCATTAGTGTAGACATATTTCCTAGATCTCTAAGTACTTTTATGGAGACCATAATTCAAGGCAAAGGGGAAATTATACTGTTTAAATGACTAGCCTGTTCTAAAATTATACTATTGTTATAAAATTATACCCTGTTATGAAATTATACTATTTAAATGACTACCCTGACTACCCTGTTCCAGAAAACTCAATGTTCAGAAGAGAACTAGAAGAGGACTAAACAGGAACTTGGAAATGCCATGGCAGTAAAAGATGATTCAATATTTTATACTCAGAAATTTGAAGTGTGCTTCAGTTTTTAATTTTTCTTGTGAGTCTTCTTCCATCAGTAAGATTTTTGTCAAAATAATTTTCTGGGGGAACTTAACTGTTAATCAGTGAAAAGCGACTTAAGAAGAGAATTGATGACATCATACAATTACTACCTGACTGATAAGTGCGTATGATAGACAGGACTTTGTCCTGTCGTATAGGACAAGGGCATCCACACAGCTGTCATCTGTCTGTGGGTGTGTTCTGGGATAATGTATGCCTGAGTACACACGTGTGTTGCTCTACTCAGGGATCTGTCAGCCTCAGTCAGTGTGGTTATAGGGGTTCTCTGTCTGCACTTATCTTGGTCTATCATGTGCAACATGTGAACAAACACGACAAGAAGGATTAGTATAGTGAGTGTGACTTTGTTTTTATGCGTCTATATCAAAGAACATAAAAGTGGGTAATTTGCATGTGAACAAGGCTATATTCCTTTGTACTTGTTTCTAAGACATTTGGTTACCAATATTGATTGGCTCTGCCCTGCTTAACTTTCTGCCATCTTCGCCACTCACCTTCAGCATGATGGAGTGTCAGTGGTATCACTCATATCTTTGCTCTTTCAGCATTTTCAGACTATGGATCCCAGAGCTCAACCAGGAATCAGAAGGTAACACCGATGGCAGCCCACCCTCAAAGGATAAAGCTAGGGAGGTAGCTGATGCAACAACAAGAAATCTACAGATAGGAGGTCACTGCTGACTGTTTTGAATTTTAATACAGTACCTCACAAGTTGATTTTAGCAAGCAAAAAGAGGGGAATATTTCCAGAGATTTGATATTTATTAAAATGTCTTGCTACTTCTAGGGTCTTCTCTTTATCTTGGAGGTGAATGAGGAGAATATTAGTGTGAGCTGAACATAGTCTTAACTGAGAGAAAAGAAGCCACTGATCTTTGGTTGGAAGACAGAACAGATGTAGTTAAGAGTGAGAAGAGGATTCAGGAAAAGATGACTAGCAGGCATTTCTGGCAATGTTTGCATGAAGACACCAAATGAAAATCTGAGTCACTGATATATTTAGCAGCACAACTGTTCTGAACAGCAGCAGCAAATGGTTTCACAGATAACAGGGGAAATGTTGGGTTCTGTAGACTTGCCAGCCAAAATGGAAGAAAACAAAAAAAACAAAAAAAAAACCCCCCAACAATGTCAGGTGTTATTTAGCATCTGTAAAGTCTCAGAGACAGTCTCCAATGTGAGGTTCATGGACTTTAAAGCCAGTGTGGCCAGCAACAAATTTCCCCCAGCTTTATATAAACAAGGGCAAGGGATTGCATTCCAGAAATATAGAGACTCTTGTTCTCATTTTGGTTCTGCTTTCTGGCAGCCAGTTCCAGAGACTCTTTAATGAAAGTATATTTCCTCTGCAGGCTTCCTTGGGCACCCATGGCTGGCTTTGTTCCTAGATATATCTGTGGACTCCATTCCTGCCAGATTTTACTACTCAGGGTGTCCTAGTTGAGGCAGACTGGGAGTCATATGATTGCATGCAGACACATGGGAGAGACCCTCAACATTTGAGTGTTGGCCAGTAAAAGTTATCCTAACCAGCAGCAACTATTAATAATAAGCCTTAACTAATTCCAGAAAATTGAAATCATATCAAGCATTTTCTCCAACCGCAAGGGACTGAAACTACAAACCAACCTCAAGAGAAAAAAACCCCAAACACTCAAATTCATGGAGATTGAATAGCATACTACTAAACAATGAGTGGGTCAAAAATGAGATTAAGGAAGAAATCAAAGAGTTTCTTGAAGCAAATGAAAATGAACTCACAAGAACCCAAAACATGTGGGACACAGTGAAGGCACTCCTGAGAGGGAAGTTGTTAGTGAACCAGGCCTACCTAAAAAGATAGAAACATTTCAAATAAACGAGCTAACCCTACATCTATAAAAACTTGAAGAACAACAATAAACACAGCACAGAGCATGTAGAAGGAAGGATATAACCAAGATCAGAACAAAATTAAACGACATAGAGACTAAAACCACAATTCTAAGGATCAAATAATACAGGAGCTGGTTCTTTGAAAAAATAAACAAAATTGACAAGCCTTGATTCAGACTCATCAAGAAAAAAAGAGAGAGGGCCCAAATAAACACAATCAGAAATGAAAGAGGAGAGATTACAACTAATACCATGGAAATGCAAAGGACTGTAAGAAATTCTGCAAACAACTATATGTCAAGAAATGTGAAAACTTAGGGGAAATGGACAAAATTATAGAAAAATATAATCTCCCAGAACTGAATGAAGAAGTAGCAGAAAGTCTGAACAGACCAATAACAGCAGATAAAATTGAAGCAGTAATAAAAAAAAACTCCCAACACACAAAAGCCCTGGACCAGATGGTTTCACAGGAGAATTCTAAAGCATTTAAAGAATAGCTAACACCTATCCTTCACAGACTATTACAAAAAAATCCAAGAAAACAGAGGACTCCCAAACTCTTTTTATGAAATCAGCATCATCCTCATCCAAAAACCAGATAAAGACACAACAAAGAAAGAAAACTTCAGACCAATATAGGGAATGAACATAGACGCTAAAATAATCAACAAAATATCAGCAAAACACATTCAGCAATACAGTAAAAAGATCATACACCATGACAAAGTGAAACTCATCCCAGAGATGCAAGGATTATACTATATTTGCAAATCAGTAAATGTAATAATCGCATAAACAAAAGCAAAGATAAGAATCACATCATCATATCAATAGATGCGCAAAAAGCATTTGATAAGGTACAGCACCCATTTATGATAAAAAACACCCTGCAAAGTAGAAATAGAGGGAGGATTCCTCTATATAATAAAGGCCATGTACGAGAGACCTACAGACAACTTCATACTCAATGGGAAAAATTTAGAGCTTTCCCACTAACGTGAGGAAAAAGACAATGATGCCCTCTCTCACCAGTCCTTTTCAACATAGTATTGGAAGTCCTAGCCACAGCAATCAGACAAGAAAAAGAAATAAAAGGCATCCAAATTAGAAAGGAGGAAGCAAAATTGTCATTGTTTGCAGATATCATGATAGTGTGTATAGAAAATCCTACAGAGTCCACCAAAAAACTACTTGACCTAATAAGTTAATTTGCCAAAACAACATTATACAAAGTCAATATTCAGAAATCAAAGGCATTTTTGTACACCAACAATGAAATATCAGAAGCAAAAATCACACAAAAAATCCCATTTGCTATCGTAACAAGAAAAACAAAGTACTTAGTAATAAACCTAAGGATGTAAAAGATCTGTATTCAGAAAACTACATAACACTGAAGAAAGAAATTAAGGGAGACACAAACAAATGGAAGCATGTACCATGCTCATGGATTGGAGGAATTAACATAATCAAAATGTCCATACTACCTTAAGCAATTTATAGATTCAATGCAACCCCTATTAAAGTACCAATGAAATATTTCACAGTCATAGAACAAATATTTCAGAAATTTATATGGAACCATAAAAGATCCAAAAGAGCTGCAGCAATTTTGAGAAAGAAGAACAAAGTAGGAGGGATCACAACACCTGATATCAACCTGTATTTCAAAGCTACTGTAATGAAAACAGCCTGGTACTGGCATAAGAATAGAAATGTAGACCAATGGAACAGAACAGAGAGCCCAGAAATAAACCAAAGTTCCTGTGGTCAATTAATATTTGACAAAGGGCGAAGAAGCATAAAATGGAGTAAAAATTGCCTCTTCAACAAATAGTGCTGTGAGATCTGGACAGCTACATGCAAAAAAAAAAAAAAAAAAAAAAAAAAAAAAAAAAAAAAAAAAAAAAAAAAAAAAAAAAAAAAAAAAAAAAAAAAAAAAAAAAAAAAAAAAAAAAAAAA